>JAWKAU010000079.1:0-87500 GCA_033398695.1 Orobanche coerulescens
TAATCAGTGATTGTAACTTGTAATTCTCGTGGGATATTGAATCCCTATCATAGTGAAGGTCCTTGCCTGGCCTGCGCACATAGATCGATTTATCGAAGCACGTAAAATTGCTCGTGTTCTGTGTTTTATGCATTTGTTGTTTTGTGACGCTTGCTCATACTTGTTGTGACAGTTCTGGGTGATTTGCGACACTTTATCCATCGTGTTGATTTCTGCAAATTGTCTCTAAACTCAACAAGTGGCATCGACGGTGTGAAGAATCGTTGAATAGCAACAACTGGTAATGGCGTCTGGTGGTTACAACATGGAGAAACTATCTAATCGGAGAATAGAATGGCACATCTCAGTGAGAAAGGGCTAAAGGAGCTTGCTAAATAGGGTCTCTTAGGCAATGAAAACATATCTAAGCATGATTTCAGTGAGATATGCATCATGGAAAAGTCACACAAGACTACTATGGGGACATGACAGCACAACACCAAAGCCTCACTTGATTATATACACTCAAATCTGTGGGGGGCTGCTAGAATAATTACCGTTAATGGAGGTAGATATTTCATCTCTATAATAGATGATTTCTCAAGTCCATGGATGAGGCATTTCACAAGTTCAGACACTGGATCATTGAGGTTGAAAATAAGTCAGGCAACACTGTGAAGCATTTAAGGACTGGTAGTGGTCTTGAGTTCGTATCTATAGAGTTTAATGATTTATATGCTAAAAAGGTATTATTAGGCACAAGACCATACCAGGGACTTTACAACAAAATGGAGTTGCTGATAGAATTAATAGAACATTACTAGAAAGAGTGAGGTGTATGATACTCAGAGGTGTTTGTAAAGCTCTATGGGGAGATGCAGTCACCACTACTAGTTTCTTGATCAATAGGATTCCTTAAGCACCACTAAAGTTTAAAATCCCAGAAAAAATTTGGTCAGGGGAAGCAACCAGATTTGTCAAAACTAAAAGTATTTGGTTGTTTAGCAATGGCACATGTGAAGGGTGATAAACTATGGACAAGAGCTGTTAAGTGTATCTTTCTGGGATATCCTAAAGGTGTGAATATATATATATATATTGTGGTGTATTGAGCTAGGTGAAAAGAGATGCTTAGTGAGCATGGATGTAATATTCAATGAACATGTCATGCCATTGAAAGAGAAGAAAATCAGTACAGATAATACTCAGTCTAGTACTGGTGAAGTTAGCTTTGAGATGCAGCCATTCACCACTCATGTGGAAAATGATCAGGTTCTGACAGAAGAAGAATACAGCATAAATCAAAATTATGATGATATAGAGGATGATCAATTACTAGAGCCACAAGATACAATAAATGGTGTGGACAATTTTCAACTGACAAGGGATAGAGCAAGGAGAACTCATACAACACTTGATATGTATGGTTTTGGAAGAGTAGCTAAGTCTTATATGGTTTCTTATGCACTGGTGACAGCTAAAGAGATTGTATCTCAAAAACCAAGAACATTTATGGAAGCTACAACTTGCTCAAAGAAAGACAAGTGGATTAAAGCTATTACTGAAGAGCTAAATACATTGAACAAGAACCATACATGGGATATTGTTAATATTCCTAAGGGACATAAACGGGTGGGCTGCATGTAATATCCGCAATTTCGACTTCCGGTAATTTTTTTTTTTATTTTTTGCGGAAGTCTATCTTAGTGACTCTGTTGTGACCGTTTCGTCATTTCGAGAATGATTAATTATGTACTTTTTGTCATTCGAGTTCGTTTTGATATCATTTTGTTGAGTTCCGTGTTCTTAAACAGCTTTTCTGCACTTAAGTTCGATTCTTGCGAATCTCGTCCGAAACTGTTGTTTCGAGTTTCTCGTAAGTTCATTTAATGTTATTATTCATGTTGCGAGCTTTGGCTTAGTGTTTCGATTGTGTATCGTGTATTTCGGACGTTTTGGGCCGTTTTCGTAATTTCTCAAAGTTTGGGGTAATTACTTCCGTTGTCGAATTTCGAGCCTTCGGGTGGTTGGAATCGTGTGTTCTCTTAGCACTTAGATTTGTCTTTGCAAGTACTTCGTAACCGTATCTTCGGTTTATATTCAGGTCTGGGTTTCGGGGTTGTCCGGACTGTCGGAGTTGGCCACGGCCGAGTCATGGTCGCACGTGTTGGGGCATTGGCACACCTGGCCGAGTTACGGCTGTAATGGTCCGGCAGTTATGGCCGTAAGTCCTGTTACGTACGTAAGCCCTGGCCGTGCTTGTCGCATTCTTACGGCGATTTTAGGCGATTAGGTCGGGATGGCGATTCTGGCCGTAAGCCATGGCGATTCTGGCCGTAAGCGCTGATGTCGACTATTTAAGGCCTGGGCACCGGGTCACTGTTGGGATTCGGTGCCTAAATCGAAGGCCGCAGCGGAAGCAGTAAAACGAAAATTAATTCGATCTGAATCCCTACGAGGATCGATCGAGCTACGTATATACGAATATATAAACGAAAACACAAAAGATATGAGAAAACATACCGTTATAGTCGTTGATTAAATGGTGTCCTTCTCTCGAGCTATTCCCCAAGCTTTAGGCGATCTCCCTGCAATTCAATCCGCTCCAAGCTCTTGAATGATCCAACGCCGAAAGTACCGCGTCTCTACTTGCCACGCACCGGAGAAACGAACGGGATGACGACCACCTTGCTATCCTCCAAGGATACGGCTAGAGCTAAGTGATGAAGCTATATATGTAAAGATTACTACACTCTAAGTGTTTTAATCTTACTCTCTTTATGTCTTGATATTTTTCTCTAAGAAAAAAAAGAACAAAGTTGAAGAAGAAGATGACTTGGAGAAAAACTTTTTTCTCTCTCTTTTCTCTCACAACTCACGTATGGAAGCATGTCAATGTGAGTGATTGTCATCATATTCATTTATTCAACTCCCCACCACTTGCAACAACTCATGCATGTTGGAATCTAACCCACCATATAATGTGTATGATACTTGTCCCCTCACATGATATTCCAAACATCATGATATGGACAAGTCAATACATACACATGTATATTAGTGTGTGGGGGGGCATGAGGATGAAACGGACGAGTTTTAGTTCGTTTCGGACTCCCGAGAGTCCAAACAGATAAACTCTGATTCCATTTCGATGTATTTATATTGATTTATTAATCCAATTAATTAAACATATCAAATACAAAATAATATAATTAATTTCTCCAAGAAATAATTATATTCATGAATTAAATTAATTACCCAGTAATTTATTTATTTCATTAGGCCGTAAATCAATTTAAACATCCAACGTCCCAAATTTAGATATCCAATATCTAATATACATAATGAGAGAATTAGCTTGATACATTCTATCGTCAATCCTATTGCGCGACTCGGTAGGTCCGTCTCAGTCAACAATGGGAGGAACCAAAGAGTAGTAGCACCACCTAGCCAACATGGCGGCCTACACTGTATCCCAATTGAGAAGGAATGATTGGGATCATTCAAGAACCATTATGTCGTGAATACCAGTATACGTATAAACCCTTCTTTCAAATGTCCCGATCAAGTTATGGGGTCACGGTCAGTCAAAACCCTATCGATACTTAGACGCTATGCATGTGTTAATGCAAATCGAGATCATCGAGCTCTCGTGTATCTAATACAGCTAGCTCCAATGCTTTGGCCAAAGACTTATGATCTCATCTGCCAATAACCGCATAGGACATATAACCCGTTCACTAACAGGAGAAAGAATTCTATCTTGGTATTCAGTAGGACCTGCTACTTGCCCATCAAGATGCACGTCGAGGTTGACCCCCGCCTTCCGATTTATAGGGTCGAACTACTCTAATGAAAATCTTGACGTCACAAGCACATCCCTACTAAATCCTCAAGTCGAAGGTTCACGAATACCTATCACAACCTTTCGATTCCATCATTGACTGTCCCAGAGTGAAATCCGTGTGACGAATCGAGGGTGAATCGGTTCGAGTATACTAATCTAATTAGCATACCTATAACGTGTGCTCCCACTAACCATTAGTGTTCGACAGGCACTCTCCTTGTCAAAGAACACGTCATACAAGTCTTCACATAAACTTAACGCCCAGTCAAGTTTCATCGACTTGCGAACGATTAAGTATTTGAGCTATAAACCTTTCCAGTGCCGACCCCCTTATCCAATAAGGAGTGGAACGTTTTGCTCTCAAATACACGGGCTAGTTTGTACATGTATATTTACGAGTTAGGAATGCCAGTAACTACCAGTAAATAAAGAAACATCCATTGCCTTATATTGATGATTTACATAATAACAAGTACAATGCCCTCACTCAACATCCTCTGAGTGGCATTCGAGGGCATACTCCTAACAGTCAATCGGCCATTTCAACATTTTTCTTCATTTTTCGCGATCCTTAGACAGAAATTGAGGGTTTTGATCGAGAGCATCTTAGAACAACATCTTTTGGAAGACTTGTGTTGATTATAGCAACATCTAATCCTTGTTCTTCGTCGGATCGAGGTAATTTCTTGAAATCTCCTAGAATTGACTTTCAAGATTTCCTTCTTGATTTTCGTTGTTCGTCCGATTTTCATGAATCGATTGATGTTATTGGACATTATTAATCATGTTCTATGGGTTGTATATCCGTATTTTGAGTTTGTTCAACTCGATTGGTGATTCGAGCGTTCTTGGGAGTTATCAAGCGTTAAGTGTTCGATTAAATATCCCAATGAGTTTCCCTTCGCTAGTTTGGTGGGATTTCCGTTGTTTTTGACCTTGATTCTAATTGTAATCGTATCTTCATTGTTTTATTGTTTCGGAGGATTATAGGTGCTCGAGGATTCCGAGTTGAATCCCATTTGGTGATTGATAATTCGTGTGGTGTTATTCTCGTAATACTCGTGGTGCTATCGCGTTCTCGATAGTGTTCGGGGGTTCGGGGCTGTTCGACCACATCCCATCCGTCGTCTCGTTGCCATCGTGGTTTTTAGGCAAGTACCTTGTCCATACATTTCTTGTTTTGTGGATATGATGATTGGTGATCGTCTTGGTATGTTTGTTTGTTTGTTTGGAATGAAATTTCAAAAGATTTGGGCTAGCCTCGTTCAAGGCTCACTTTCAAAACCGTGTGTATTTTGTGATTGGTGTTTCATAAACGATTATGTGAATCCTATGGATATGGTTGGTGTTGATGTTGCGCTTGATAATGCGTGTGTACGTATATTGCCTCGTTTCGGTGCGTTGTGGTTTGACGTGTTTTGCTAAGTGTTTGATGCCTTTGGGTGAACTGTTTGGATATCTTTCCTGTATTATGCTATGTGTGTGAATGTGTGAATGTGGGCGGGGCCTACGGTGACACATGGCATGCGATCATGTGGTGAGGATGCAACAAGCGATTGATCCAACCGTGAGAGCCTAAGAAAAACTACGGTGACATATGGCTTGTGATCATGTGGTCAGGATGCAACAAGTGATTGATCCAACCGTGAGCGCCAACGAATACCTACGGTGACATATGGCATGTGATCATATGGTCAGGAGACAACAAGTGATTGATCCAACCGTGAGATGCCGTGACAAGTGTTCACGCTGGTGTGATTATGATTTGTGAATGTGCTTTGCTCACCTCGGGAGGGTCCATCGAGGCCTCGAGGGAATCTATGACTTCACTCTGGATTCACGAGTTTGTTTCGCTATCCAGCTCGAGAGGGTCCTTAAGGGCCTCGAATGGGATCAGTGGCTTCGTCCCGGTCCTAGGCGATGCCTGTGCGTGATTTGTTTTATGATATGGTTGAGCGACCAAGATCTGCGTCTTTTGGGTGATTATGTTATGTTGATTTTTATGTCCGGGAGGATATGTGACGTGGGTTTTGACCCTGTGAATTCTTGTTGGTTTTCTATTTGTGAAAACAAAACCTTTAGGCTGTGACCCCTGTTGATTTTGGAAAGAGAGGGATTTGAAAATCCTAAATTATTTTCCGTTAAAACTCCCGAGGGCATTTTAAACCGTTTTACAAATTGTCCTCTTGATTTGTGATCTTTCGAATTTGGAAAGCTTTACCCAAACTCTTGCCTCGGGAAGTATTTTCGTTAAGTTTGAATCTTTGAGGATTCCTGATTATTGTTATTCTTGGAACTTGAATTGTATGACTCGTATTTTGCACTTTGCACTTGCACTAGCAAAATAGTGGAATTTTGCTAACCCCCGAGTAATCGGGGGGTGGATGTCTGTATTGCATCTGTGTTTGGGGAGCATAGCACAGGTCGGTATGAAGGATGATGAAAGATGAACGATACTAATCACACGAGGACTCGTATGATTTCGTATTAGTTTAATTTTATTTTATTTCCATTGCAAGATTCTTTCCCCATCAGACGGAGTGTGTTGTATTTGACCCCTGCGTGGGCATGCATTGAAATTGAGTTGTATGTTTTTATTGAAAAACCAAATCGGTCTACTGAGTCTTTTGAGCCTTAAAGGTATTGTTGAGATGTTCGATGTTGTTACCAGGCTCGTAGATCCTTGAGGAGAGGTTCTACGGCGTGTAATATCCCTGAGCAGGTTGGGGGTGTTACATAAATGGTTTCAGAGCTTAGGTTGTGGAAACCTAGGCTGTCATGTTTAGTGGTGTCTGTTGAGTTTTTGTCTCGTCGGATTTTATCTGACTGAGTCGTGTCGCGACGTGTCATCTGAGTTTGTTGGTCGTGATTAGTATCATGGGGCAATCATCACCTTCGTGCGACCTGTGGATGTAAGTCTCCCTTCCTTGTGTTGTGCCTCATGTGACACGAGTTACTGGTATGATTATGTGTTAAGTGCTGGAATCTTTATGCAGATTCTCGGTTTCGTGATGCGTTTATGTGACTCTCATATTTCGTTTATATGAGGAGTGTTGTCGTTATTTATGTCCCTTTGACTATGATATTTGACTGTTTTTTTCCGGTAAAAGACATGTGTTGTCTTGATTTTGAGCGAGTTGATGCGTGTATTGTGATGTATGTAAGTGAATGTTGTTAGATGTGAGTTTTTAGGCATTCTAGCCTAATAGATTTTCGAAAACCTTGAGTATCTTGGAAAATAAATTTCGAGACGTACTTTTAAATGAATTATTTTCTCGCGATACTTTCAAGGTGCCTTCGAGTGCCGCCATATGTTTCAAAAATTTTCCAGTTGAGGATTTCGATTATGTTTATTTCTCTTTTATTCCTAGATTGGGGAACACTCTTGCAGTCTTGCACATAAGTTATCACAGCAGATTCCTTATGACTATGATGGAGCTGTTTCATTACCGCAGGGTGTCCTTTGATGTAGTTTGTTTGCACTGAACTTGCCGTTATTTGGCTTTCTGATGTTATAAAACTTGATGTTTCACAAAAAAAGGAATAGGTGTTGTGGATATTATTTGTTTCTAAATATAATTTTAATGTATATAATTATAAAATATAAATGTATATTTAAATACGTGTTTAATGATTTTTTAGGAAAAATTACATATACTACCCCTTAAATTGACCCTCATTTCAGACCCTCCCGGATTGACTTAAATTATAGATAGACCCATTTTTTACAAAGGAGAATTCTAACAATTACACCAACCCCAAAAGTCAACTTTTTCTTCTATTTTATCTTTTCTTTATAATTCCATAATTATATTGGTTTTAATTTAAATACGTTACACTATCACTCGCTATTGACGGGTAATTACAAACTTTATCCGCAACTAATTCTATAATGAAATTAAACGATGGTAGTTTGACATTAAACGATGGTAGTTTGACATTCGGGTCAAGTGGGCGGATTTTTGGTGTATGCACGAAGAAGTTGTTAGTAGCTTAATTGATGAAGGTTGTCTGTGGATGGCTGAGATCAAAGCAAGCTTGTCAACGGTGGAGGTTTGATTGGCAGTTGGAGCAAAGAGAGGGAAAGTTAGATATTAACTAACTTTTAGAGCTTGAGCTTAATTCGTCAGTTTCCGGTTCAGTGTATTCAGATTTGTGTTGTTATATATAGCTACAATAACTGTTATTCAGTGTATCATTCTCATATTTCCATCCATCAATTTTCTGAGTGAAGCTTGTAAAGAGAAGTTGAGAGAGATTGAGAGATTCATAGCGAGAAGAGTTCAATTATGTTTCGATTCTTATAATCAGTTATTGTAACTTGTAATTCTCGTGGGATATTGAATCCCTATCATAGTGAAGGTCCTTGCGTGGCCCGCGCACATAGATCGATTTATCGAAGCACGTAAAATTGCTCGTGTTCTGTGTTTTATGCATTTGTTGTTTTGTGACGCTTGCTCATACTTGTTGTGACAGTTCTGGGTGATTTGCGACACTTTATCCATCGTGTTGATTTCTGCAAATTGTCTCTAAACTCAACAAGTGGCATCGACGGTGTGAAGAATCGTTGAATAGCAACAACTGGTAATGGCGTCTGGTGGTTACAACATGGAGAAACTATCTAATCGGAGAATAGAATGGCACATCTCAGTGAGAAAGGGCTAAAGGAGCTTGCTAAATAGGGTCTCTTAGGCAATGGAAACATATCTAAGCATGATTTCAGTGAGATATGCATCATGGAAAAGTCACACAAGACTACTATGGGGACATGACAGCACAACACCAAAGCCTCACTTGATTATATACACTCAAATCTGTGGGGGGCTGCTAGAATAATTACCGTTAATGGAGGTAGATATTTCATCTCTATAATAGATGATTTCTCAAGTCCATGGATGAGGCATTTCACAAGTTCAGACACTGGATCATTGAGGTTGAAAATAAGTCAGGCAACACTGTGAAGCATTTAAGGACTGGTAGTGGTCTTGAGTTCGTATCTATAGAGTTTAATGATTTATATGCTAAAAAGGTATTATTAGGCACAAGACCATACCAGGGACTTTACAACAAAATGGAGTTGCTGATAGAATTAATAGAACATTACTAGAAAGAGTGAGGTGTATGATACTCAGAGGTGTTTGTAAAGCTCTATGGGGAGATGCAGTCACCACCGCTAGTTTCTTGATCAATAGGATTCCTTAAGCACCACTAAAGTTTAAAATCCCAGAAAAAATTTGGTCAGGGGAAGCAACCAGATTTGTCAAAACTAAAAGTATTTGGTTGTTTAGCAATGGCACATGTGAAGGGTGATAAACTATGGACAAGAGCTCTTAAGTGTATCTTTCTGGGATATCCTAAAGGTGTGAATATATATATATATATTGTGGTGTATTGAGCTAGGTGAAAAGAGATGCTTAGTGAGCATGGATGTAATATTCAATGAACATGTCATGCCATTGAAAGAGAAGAAAATCAGTACAGATAATACTCAGTCTAGTACTGGTGAAGTTAGCTTTGAGATGCAGCCATTCACCACTCATGTGGAAAATGATCAGGTTCTGACAGAAGAAGAATACAGCATAAATCAAAATTATGATGATATAGAGGATGATCAATTACTAGAGCCACAAGATACAATAAATGGTGTGGACAATTTTCAACTGACAAGGGATAGAGCAAGGAGAACTCATACAACACTTGATATGTATGGTTTTGGAAGAGTAGCTAAGTCTTATATGGTTTCTTATGCACTAGTGACAGCTAAAGAGATTGTATCTCAAAAACCAAGAACATTTATGGAAGCTACAACTTGCTCAAAGAAAGACAAGTGGATTAAAGCTATTACTGAAGAGCTAAATACACTGAACAAGAACCATACATGGGATATTGTTAATATTCCTAAGGGTCATAAACGGGTGGGCTGCATGTAATATCCGCAATTTCGACTTCCGGTAATTTTTTTTTATTTTTTGCGGAAGTCCATCTTAGTGACTCTGTTGTCACCGTTTTGTCATTTCGAGAATGATTAATTATGTACTTTTTGTCATTCGAGTTCGTTTTGATATCATTTTGTTGAGTTCCGTGTTCTTAAACGGCTTTTCCGCACTTAAGTTCGATTCTTGCGAATCTCGTTCGAAACTGTTGTTTCGAGTTTCTCGTAAGTTCATTTAATGTTATTATTCATGTTGCGAGCTTTGGCTTAGTGTTTCGATTGTGTATCGTGTATTTCGGACGTTTTGGGCCGTTTTCGTAATTTCTCAAAGTTTGGGGTAATTACTTCCGTTGTCGAATTTCGAGCCTTCGGGTGGTTGGAATCGTGTGTTCTCTTAGCGCTTAGATTTGTCTTTGCAAGTACTTCGTAACCGTATCTTCGGTTTATATTCAGGTCTGGGTTTCGGGGTTGTCCGGACTGTCGGAGTTGGCCACGGCCGAGTCATGGTCGCACGTGTTGGGGCATTGGCACACTTGGCCGAGTTACGGCTGTAATGGCCCGGCAGTTATGGCCGTAAGTCCTGTTACGTACGTAAGCCCCCGCGACGCACGTAACGCCGCGCTGGCAGATGGCCGTTTCGATGGCGATTCTGGGCCGTAGTACAGCTTAAGCCATGGCCGTAAGCGCTGATGTGGTCTGACTATTTAAGGCCTGGGCACCGGGTCACTATTGGGATTCGGTGCCTAAATCGAAGGCCGCAGCGGAAGCGGTAAAACGAAAATTAATTCGATCTGAATCCCTACGAGGATCGATCGAGCTACGTATATACGAATATATAAACGAAAACACAAAAGATACAAGAAAACATACCCTTATAGTCGTTGATTAAATGGTGTCCTTCTCTCGAGCTATTCCCCAAGCTTTAGGCGATCTCCCTGCAATTCAATCCGCTCCAAGCTCTTGAATGATCCAACGCCGAAAGTACCGCGTCTCTACTTGCCACGCGCCGGAGAAACGAACGGGATGACGATCACCTTGCTATCCTCCAAGGATACGGCTAGAGCTAAGTGATGAAGCTATATATGTAAAGATTACTACACTCTAAGTGTTTTAATCTTACTCTCTTTATGTCTTGATATTTTTCTCTAAGATAAACAAGAACAAAGTTGAAGAAGAAGATGACTTGGAGAAAAACTTTTTTCTCTCTCTTTTCTCTCACAACTCACGTATGGAAGCATGTCAATGTGAGTGATTGTCATCATCTTCATTTATTCAACTCCCCACCACTTGCAACAACTCATGCATGTTGGAATCTAACCCCACCATATAATGTGTATGATACTTGTCCCCTCACATGATATTCCAAACATCATGATATGGACAAGTCAATACATACACATGTATATTAGTGGGGGGGCATGAGGATGAAACGGACGAGTTTTAGTTCGTTTCGGACTCCCGAGAGTCCAAACAGATAAACTCTGATTCCATTTCGATGTATTTATATTGATTAATTAATCCAATTAATTAAACATATCAAATACAAAATAATATAATTAATTTCTCCAAGAAATAATTATATTCATGAATTAAATTAATTACCCAGTAATTTATTTATTTCATTAGGCCGTAAATCAATTTAAACATCCAACGTCCCAAATTTAGATATCCAATATCTAATATACATAATGAGAGAATTAGCTTGATACATTCTGTCGTCAATCCTATTGCGCGACTCGGTAGGTCCGTCTTAGTCAACAATGGGAGGAACCAAAGAGTAGTAGCACCACCTAGCCAGCCTGGCGGCCTACACTGTATCCCAATTGAGAACGAATGATTGGGATCATTCACGGACCATTATGTCGTGAATACCAGTATACGTATAAACCCTTCTTTCAAATGTCCCGATCAAGTTATGGGGTCACGGTCAGTCAAAACCCTATCGATACTTGACGCTATGCATGCGTTAATGCAAATCGAGATCATCGAGCTCTCATGTATCTAATACATCTAGTTCCAATGCTTTGGCCAAAGACTTATGATCTCATCTGCCAATAACCGCATAGGACATATAACCCGTTCACTAACAGGAGAAAGAATTCTATCTTGGTATTCAGTAGGACCTGCTACTTGCCCATCAAGATACACGTCGAGGTTGACCCCCGCCTTCCGATTTATAGGGTCGAACTACTCTAATGAAAATCTTGACGTCACAAGCACATCCCTACTAAATCCTCAAGTCGAAGGTTCACGAATACCTATCACAACCTTTCGATTCCATCATTGACTGTCCGAGAGTGAAATCCTTGTGACGAATCGAGGGTGAATCGGTTCGAGTATACTAATCTAATTAGCATACCTATAACGTGTGCTCCCACTAACCATTAGTGTTCGACAGGCACTCTCCTTGTCAATGAACACGTCATACAAGTCTTCACATAAACTTAACGCCCAGTCAAGTTTCATCGACTTGCGAACGATTAAGTATTTGAGCTATAAACCTTTCCAGTGCCGACCCCCTTATCCAATAAGGAGTGGAACGTTTTGCTCTCAAATACACGGACTAGTTTCTACATGTATATTTACGAGTTAGGAATGCCAGTAACTACCAGTAAATAAAGAAACATCCATTGCCTTATATTTATGATTTACATAATAACAAGTACAATGCCCTCACTCAACATCCTCTGAGTGGCATTCGAGGGCATACTCCTAACAGTCACTCGGCCATTTCCACATTTTTCTTCATTTTTCGCGATCCTTAGACAGAAATTGAGGGTTTTGATCGAGAGCATCTTATAACAACATCTTTTGGAAGACTTGTGTTGATTATAGCAACATCTAATCCTTGTTCTTCGTCGGATCGAGGTAATTTCTTGAAATCTCCTAGAATTGACTTTCAAGATTTCCTTCTTGATTTTCGTTGTTCGTCCGATTTTCATGAATCGGTTGATGTTATTGGACATTATTAATCATGTTCTATGGGTTGTATATCCGTATTTTGAGTTTGTTCAACTCGATTGGTGATTCGAGCGTTCTTGGGAGTTATCAAGCGTTAAGTGTTCGATTAAATATCCCAATGAGTTTCCCTTCGATAGTTTGGTGGGATTTCCATTGTTTTTGACCTTGATTCTAATTGTAATCGTATCTTCGTTGTTTTATTGTTCCTTCCAGAGGATTATAGGTGCTCGAGGATTCCGAGTTGAATCCCATTTGGTGATTGATAATTCGTGTGGTGTTATTCTCGTAATACTCATGGTGCTATCGCGTTCTCGATAGTGTTCGGGGGTTCGGGGATGTTCGACCGCATCCCATCCGTCGTCTCATTGCCATCGTGGTTTTGAGGCAAGTACCTTGTCCATACATTTCTTGTTTTGTGGATATGATGATTGGTGATTCTCTTGGTATGTTTGTTTGTTTGTTTGGAATGAACTTTCAAAAGATTTGGGCTAGCCTCGTTCAAGGCTCACTTTCAAAACCGTGTGTATTTTGTGATTAGTGTTTCATAAACGATTATGTGAATCCTATGGATATGGTTGGTGTTGATGTTGCGCTTGATAATGCGTGTGTACATATATTGCCTCGTTTCAGTGCGTTGTGGTTTGACGTGTTTTGCTAAGTGTTTGATGCCTTTGGGTGAACTGTTTGGATATCTTTCCTGTATTATGCTATGTGTGTGAATGTGTGAATGTGGGCGGGGCCTACGGTGACACATGGCATGCGATCATGTGGTGAGGATGCAACAAGCGATTGATCCAACCGTGAGAGCCTAAGAAAAACTACGGTGACACATGGCTTGTGATCATGTGGTCAGGATGCAACAAGTGATTGATCCAACCGTGAGCGCCAACGAATACCTACGGTGATATATGGCATGTGATCATATGGTCAGGAGACAACAAGTGATTGATCCAACAGTGAGATGCCATGACAAGTGTTCACGCTGGTGTGATTATGATTTGTGAATGTGCTTTGCTCACCTCGGGAGGGTCCATCGAGGCCTCGAGGGAATCTATGACTTCACTCTGGATTCACGAGTTTGTTTCGCTATCCAGCTCGAGAGGGTCCTTAAGGGCCTCGAATGGGATCAGTGGCTTCGTCCCGGTCCTAGGCGATGCCTGTGCGTGATTTGTTTTATGATATGGTTGAGCGACCAAGATCTGCGTCTTTTGGGTGATTATGTTATGTTGATTTTTATGTCCGGGAGGACATGTGACGTGGGTTTTGACCCTGTGAATTCTTGTTGGTTTTCTATTTGTGAAAACAAAACCTTTGGGCTGTGACCCCTGTTGATTTTGGAAAGAGAGGGATTTGAAAATCCTAAATTATTTTCCGTTAAAACTCCCGAGGGCATTTTAAACCGTTTTACAAATTGTCCTCTTGATTTGTGATCTTTCGAATTTGGAAAGCTTTACCCAAACTCTTGCCTCGGGAAGTATTTTCGTTAAGTTTGAATCTTTGAGGATTCCTGATTATTGTTATTCTTGGAACTTGAATTGTATGACTCGTATTTTGCACTTTGCACTTGCACTAGCAAAATAGTGGAATTTTGCTAACCCCCGAGTAATCGGGGGGTGGATGTCTGTATTGCATTCAGGTTTTGGGGAGCATAGCACAGGGTCGGTATGAAGGATGATGAAAGATGAACGATACTAATCACACGAGGACCTGTATGATGTCGTATTAGTTTAGTTGTATTTTATTTCCGCTGCAGTATTCTTTCCCCATTGTACGGGAGTGTGTTGTATTTGACCCCTGCGTGGGCATGCATTGAAATTGAGTTGTATGTTTTTATTGAAAAACCAAATCGGTCTACTGAGTCTTTTGAGCCTTAAAGGTATTGTTGAGATGTTCGATGTTGTTACCAGGCTCGTAGATCCTTGAGGAGAGGTTCTACGGCGTGTAATATCCCTGAGCAGGTTGGGGGTGTTACATAAATGGTTTCAGAGCTTAGGTTGTGGAAACCTAGGCTATCATGTTTAGTGGTGTCTGTTGAGTTTTTGTCTCGTCGGATTTTATCTGACTGAGTCGTGTCGCGACGCGTCATCTGAGTTTGTTGGTCGTGATTAGTATCATGGGGCGATCATCACCTTCGTGCGACCTGTGGATGTAAGTCTCCCTTTCTTGTGTTGTGCCTCATGTGACACGAGTTACTGGTATGATTATGTGTTAAGTGCTGGAATCTTTATGCAGATTCTCGGTTTCGTGATGCGTTTATGTGACTCTCATATTTTGTTTATATGAGGAGTGTTGTCGTTATTTATGTCCCTTTGACTATGATATTTGACTGTTTTTTTCCGGTAAAAGACATGTGTTGTCTTGATTTTGAGCGAGTTGATGCGTGTATTGTGATGTATGTAAGTGAATGTTGTTACATGTGAGTTTTTAGGCATTCTAGCCTAATAGATTTTCGAAAACCTTGAGTATCTTGGAAAATAAATTTCGAGACGTACTTTTAAATAAATTATTTTCTCGCGATACTTTCAAGGTGCCTTCGAGTGCCGCCATATGTTTCAAAAAATTTCCAGTTGAGGACCAAAATAATTTGAGATATTTTTAATTATTTAGAAATGCTTTGCTCAGACCCGAGGGTCGAATATTTCTGAAAGTTTTTCACTAAAAGAAAAGTGTCCTCATTTTTTTTTCAAACGCAAGATGGTTTTCAAAGTCTCGATAACGATGTTTATATTACTTTTTGAAAGGTGATACTCAAGATCAACTAGTGTTTCCAAAGTCATTTCTTTTTCAAAGGTGGTTTTTATTTTTAAAACCTATCATTCCTGTTTGCGGTCCGGGAATGTATGTATGATATTCGTATTGTCGTTAGAATGTTATCTCCCGAGTATGATGGAATTGGTGGCGTGAACGTTGAGTCGTTTGCCACGCATTTGTTGTGATTAGCCCTCTGTGAGAGGTAAGATGTTGGTATTGAATGTTGTCACTTTGTGATGATTTGTGTGTTATCGCACTCGTGCTGTAACACCCCCGAGATATTCAAGGTGTATTACAGTGCCGTGGACCCCTACATAGGACCCACCAGGCTAGACACAACTTACCACAGTAGAAACACACATTATCCAGTTGAAAATCAAATAACACGCCCGGTACAACCGGCGGAATAATCAACAATGGCAAACTTAAATAACTTCCACGAATACAAAACATAATCCGAAGAGAAAAGCCTAAGTACTCGCGAGTACAATCTATAAGTTTCAAAAGTAGACAACAACCATATCGAATGGAAACAACGGAAATAAAAGGACTCAATGCACATGTCAACGACCCTGGCCAGCATCCTCGTATTTTCCCAGCGCTCGCTCGTCCGGATGATCATAACCTGAAATACATAACAAGAATTTCCCCACGACGGGTCCCCAAAGGGGTTAGCAATTACGCTAGTACAAGTAATCAAGGCAAACCATTCGCTTACACGTTTCATAGTATAATGCACCAAATTATTTCAAAAACCAAAACCAGACATGTCTTTTCCGGAAACAAACAGTCACAATCAATTTGCCTAGGACTGGGACGAAGCCACGAATCCCACTCGAGGCCTCTAAGGACCCTCCCGAGGTGGCCACATTCATAAAACAAAATCAAGCACACACGTCACCTAGGACCGGGATGAAGCCACAAATCCCACTCGAGGCCTCTGAGGACCCTCCCGAGCTGGCTAGCGAAACAAACTCATGAATCCAGGACGAAGCCATAGATTCCATCGAGGCCCTGTCGGACCCTCTCGAGGTGAGTAAAGCACACACAATATACATTACCATTTCACGTTAAGCATAAAGGTTTCCAAGAATTACTTGCCTTGAATAATTGTCGACGCAACGAACGGAAAGGAAAGTCACAAACGAACGCTAGGAACCAACGAAACCGAACCTAACGATTCGAAGAATACAATCACTACCATTTCTAAATGAATACGGGAATGGAATACACCCGAAAACCCGCCTACGATTCATGTATATTCGTATATAAATAACAACGAGGGCAGACCACAACCAAACCCTCTCGATTCCTTAAAAACCACGAAATATACCATGAATCTGTAGGGAAACTAAGAATACCAACAAGATTAATCATATTCATCATGAATTAATCAACAAAACAGAACGAATCGGACAAAAACACGAAAACCCCCAAATTATCAAAAAGTAGGGTTCTAAGAGATTTACCTTAGATTAGGATGAAAGACTCGTGTTGATGTTGTTATTATACACCAAGAACTCAAGGAAGATGATGGTTGGGATGATTGGAGGAAGAAATCGCCAAGAAAATCGCCCAAAATCGCCAAAACCGCGGAGTGGGAGAAGAAATGAGAAAAGACGTACATCTGGGTCAACTCCCTGGTTTATATAGCCAGGGAGTGTTAGCGCGCGCTAATCGTCAGAAGTTAGCGTGCGCTAACGGGACAAAACTCCAGTCCAGAAGTTAACGTCCCACTCCAGTAATCAGATTTATGGGCCGCTAGCGTGCGCTAATAGCATCTCGGTAGCGCACGCTATCGGCCATAGCGTGCGTTACCTGGACATCAGCCGAGTCCAGAAGTGAACTGCCCAATACTCACCTGACCCCGTTACGCGCGCTATCGGCCAAACATAGCGTGCGCTAAAAGCGTATCGGTAGCGCGCGCTATCGGCCATAGCGTGCGCTACCTGGGCACCTGACCGAGTCCAGTAGCAAACTGTACAGTACTGGACAGACTCGCTAGCGCGCGCTACAAAACAAGCGTAGCGTGCGCTACTGAAGGATGTTTAGCGTGCACTATACAATAACATTAGCGCGCGTTTGGCACAGGGTAAAAACGGTCCGAAACACCGAAACACGAACGAAGCATCAAACGGAACATCTCAAAATGCATAATAACATAGAATGGACCCACGGTAACCCCGAAATGGCGATTCCGAACAACAATTACGGGAATCACATCGATAAGCGACGGAAGAACCAATAACGTAGAACTGGATGACAAAAAGTCTCAAAACAATTATTCTCAAAACTAATACGGTTACACGAGTGTCGCTAAAAACGAGAAATACACCGAAAACTAAAAATACCGGGAAAAGAAAAATGCGGGTGTTACATTCTACCCCTCTAAAAATAAGTTTCGTCCCGAAACTTAAGAAATAAACAACTCGGGGTACTTAGCACGCATGCTATCCTCGGTCTCCCAAGTTGCTTCTTCGACACCATGTCTTGACCACTGCACTTTGACCAAAGGGATGGTCTTATGCCTCAGTTGCTTCTCACGGTGCTCCAAAATCCTCAAGGGACGTTCCTCGAAAGTAATGTCCTCGGCAATATCAATCTCACCATAATCGATGATATGACTAGGATCCGGAACATATTTCCTCAGCTGGGAAACATGGAAAACGCTATGAACGTGACTCAAGGCCGGAGGTAGTTCCAAACGGTATGCCAACTCACCGACTCGCTCGAGAATCTCAAAGGGTCCAATAAATCTCGGACTCAACTTCCCCTTCTTCCCGAAACGAAAAACTCCTCTCGTTGGCGACACCTTTAGCAAAACGTGGTCTCCCACCTCGAATTCCAAAGGTCGATGACAAACGTCGACATACGACTTCTGTCAACTTTGGGCAGTCAACATCTGTTCTCGAATCAAATCCACATTCTGCCTCGTCTCTAAAATAATATCCGGTTCGGTCCCGACCAAATCAGACGCTTCGTTCCCACAAATCGGCGATCGACAACGCCGCCCATAAAGCGCCTCATACGGTGCCATCCGAATCGACGCGTGCCAGCTATTGTTGTACATGAATTCGATCAATGGCAAATGCTCCTCCCAGTCACTGCTCCAATCGAGAGCACAAGCACGCAACATATCCTCGAATGTCTGGATAGTGCGTTCCGACTGTCCATCTGACTGAGGATGAAAAGAGGTACTCAAACGCAAATGAGTATCCAACGCCTTATGCACCGCCTGCCAAAAGTGCGATACAAAACGGCCATCACGATCCGAAACAATAGACTTCGGAGTACCGTGAAGCCTCACGATCTGCGCGATAAATACACGAGCCAACTTCTCCGGGCCCCAAGTGCCTTTGATGCCCAGAAAATATGCCGACTTGGTCAGACGATCAACAATCACCCAGACCATATTCATGCCCGACCTCGGTCTCAGCAAACTCGTAATGAAATCCATCGATATATTTCCCCATTTCCATTCCGGAACGGGAAGTGACTGCAATAACCCGGTCGGTCGCTGATGCTCAATTTTGACCTGCTGACAAGTCAAACATCTCGCTACAAACTGTGCGACCCCCTCCTTCATATTATTCCACCAGAAATTCCTTCTCAGGTCCTTGTACATCTTACTCGAACCAGGATGAACGGAGTAAGGTGTAGCATGGGCCTCACGCAAAATACTCTGTCTCAACTCTGAGTCATTCGGTACACAAATCCGACTCTGGAATCTCAAAACACCATCATCGTGAATCACAAACCCAGGAGACTTTCCCTTAAGAATGTTCTCTCGGATTTGAGTAATCATCGGATCCTCTAATTGCTTCAGCTTAATTTCATCGATCAAAGACGACGAAATCTCTAAAGCACAAAGTTGCTCGATAGCTCCAGGCAACAAAACCTCAGCATCTAACTCGATCAAAACCCTCCGAAGCTCAGACTGAGATGTAAGGATCTCAAGCGTTCGCAACGCAACCGGTTTCCGACTAAAGGCGTCGGCCACGACGTTCGCCTTGCCCAGATAATAAAGGATTTCGAGGTCATAATCCTTAATCAACTCTAACCACCTCCTCTGCCACATATTCAACTCCCGCTGAGTAAATAGGTATTTCAGACTTTTATGATCGGTAAAAATCTGACATGCAGAGGCGAAAAGATAGTGACGCCAAATCTTGAGCGCAAAAACAACTGCCGCTAACTCCAAATCATGAGTAGGGTAGTTAAGCTCATACGACTTCGACTGTCTCGATGCATATGCAATGGTCTTGCCGTGCTGCATCAATACGCACCCAAGACCCCGACCCGAAGCATCACTATAAATATCAAAAACCCCGTTGCCACACGGCAACACCAAAATCGGAGCCGAAGTCAAACGCCTTTTCAGCTCCTCAAAACTCGACTGCCTCTCGTCATTCCAGACGAACTTCTCGGACTTCTGGAGCAACTGTGTAAGTGGCCGAGCCACTTTCGAGAAACCCTCGACGAACCTACGGTAGTAGCCAGCTAAACCCAAGAAACTACGGACTTCCTTCACGTTTTTAGGCGGTGCCCAATCCAACATTGCCTCAATTTTCTGTGGGTCCACACGAACACCCTCGGCTGAAATCACGTGACCTAGAAACATCACTTCCTTCAGCCAGAACTCACATTTCGAGAACTTTGCATAGAGTCGCTCGGTCCTCAAAATGTCCAACACTACTCGCAAATGATACGCGTGATCCTCCTCGTTCCTCGAATAAATAAGGATATCATCAATGAAGACGACGACACACTTATCCAAATACTCGATAAAGACCTTGTTCATCAACTGCATGAACACAGCCGGTGCATTAGTTAGCCCGAAAGGCATAACTACAAACTCATAGTGTCCGTATCTCGTCCGAAAAGCTGTTCTTGGAACGTCGGACTCCTTCACCCGAAGCTGATAGTACCCCGATCTCAAGTCGATCTTCGAGAATACCGCAACTCCCTGCAACTGGTTGAACAAGTCATCAATTCTTGGCAGAGGATACTTGTTCTTGATCGTCACTTTGTTTAGCTCGCGATAATCGATACACAAACGCAGCGAACCATCCTTCTTACGCACAAACAGGACCAGTGCACCCCAAGGCGAGGTGCTCGGTCGAACATACCCCGACTTAAGAAGCTCACTCAACTGCTTATTCAACTCGGCCATCTCTGAAGGTCCCATGCGATACAGCACCTTCAAAATCGGAGCCGCGCCCGGCTCTAACTCTATAGCAAACTCGACCTCACGATCCGATGGCAATCCCGGTAACTCGTCAGGAAATACATCAGGAAACTCACTAACAACTGGAATCGACGAAAACTCGACTCCACCATCCTCCGTCTTCAAGGAATAGCACCAATAACCAGTACACCCCTTTCACAGGAGCCTCATCGCCTTCAAGGTGTTAATAACAAACTTCTGGTTTCCCCTCTTTTGTCCCGCGAAAGAGTGCTCGGTGCCGTCCTAGGCTAACATAGTGATGATTCTCGTGCGGTAGTTCATGATTGCGCCATGCCGCTCGAGCCAATCATCCCCGAGAATCAAATCCTCACCCTAAATATTAACGACAATAAGATTAGAGAGCCAAGATCTGTCACAAATAAACAAAGAGCAGTCTCGGACCTCTCGATCGCCAACGATCCTATCACCGCTAGGAAGTTTAACGATGAAAGACTCGCAAGGCGACAAACAGTCGAGACTCAAACGGCGTACACACCCCAGCGATATGAACGAATGTGTAGCACCAGAATCGAGAAGCACACTGATAGGATGAGAATGGATATGAACGGTACCTGTCGCCACAGTGGTTGCTGGATCATCGGCCCTCCTCATCTCATAGATACGCGGCTCGGCAGAGCCGACACTGGAAGCTCCTCCTCTAGCGGGCTGACCCCGACCTCTACCTCGACCGGCACTCAACGGAGGCTGCGGAGCAAACGAGCCCTGGTTCACACTCGGCTCCATAGGTGCTGGGTGAGAAGAACGGGCGCCGCGAATCAGTCTGATTTGTTCACAAAAAGAAGCCTTGTGGCCCGACTGACCACAAGTATGACAAGTCAAAGGCGGACGAGGACACTCCTGGTTCCTATGGCCCGGTTGGCCACAGTTAAAGCATGTGGGATCCCGAACGGAGGTTCCGGAGGCACCTCGAAAACTCCCAGAGAAACGAGCCGAACCGCCCGTAGAAATATTTGCAGATTGAGATTTCTGCTGACTTCCACCCTTGTAACTCAAGAAATTCCCAGCGGATTTCTGCTTCTTACTCTCTCGTACCGCCGCACTGGCTGTCACCGACATATCATAGGTAAGAGCTCGACTCTGATAATCCTTCAAAGTAGTACAGATGAGCCCAGACATGTAGTCTCGAATTGACGATTTCATTCGCTTGGAAAAATGGAAAATTTTGTCGCTCTCCTCGACAACTTGAGTCTTCACATAGCCCAACTCCTTGTTAAAATCGGTAATAGCTTGGGATACGGGAATATCCCTTGGTTGAGCATCATAGAAAGCATGGACTCGAGCCTGTCTAACCGGCCACGGGCAATATTCAGTCTCCATCAATTCTTGAAATTCGGCCCATGAAGCAACATGGTCTTTGGGCCCAACGGCCTCCCACCAATCTGTAGCGTCCCCAGTGAGAAAGTACTGGGCAATAGGGACCTTACGGTCCTCGGGACAGTTGGTGGCAACGAAGACCTTGGATATATCCTTGATCCACCCCTCCCAGCCGATCGGGTCTGATGCTCCCGAAAACTGAGGAGGATGCATCTTGATGACTTCTTGGGGCTAACGGTCTGCTCCGCCCCGATTAGCATGGGCCGGATCCGGGTTCTGAACCACCTGAGCTATCGCCGCCATTTGGTTTACCATTTGCTGCATAACGGCCGCAATACCAAGGTCGGTGCACTCCTGAGAAGAAGCATGACTGTAACGGTCACCGGTACTGCCGGCTCCCGAAGAATGTTTCGTGGCCGCCCCACCGGCTGCCCCACGTCCCCGGCCGCGTCCATGGACACGACCACGACCCCTTCCAGCATCCATGCTGGTGTTAAGAGGTGGCAAAAAGCAACTCGATGATAAGTAAAAGAGGGAAAATAACCGCAGTTCAAGAAATGGAAACACGATACGAGAAAACAAAGAATCGAGTAAGAAAACTTACGAACACTGGAAGTACTGAGATGCTGGCAGCGGTGTGACAATGTGCAGAACAAGACACAACTAGACCCAAATAACCGACAAGCCTAGGTATCCATAAACCTAGTGCTCTGATACCATTTTCTGTAACACCCCCGAGATATTCAAGGTGTATTAAAGTGCCGTGGACCCCTACATGGGACCCACCAGGCTAGATACAACTTACCACAGTAGAAACACACATTATCCAGTTAAAAATCAAATAACACGCCCGGTACAACTGGCGGAATAATCAACAATGGCAAACATAAATAACTTCCATGAATACAAAACATAATCCGAAGAGAAAAGCCTAAGTACTCGCGAGTACAATCTATAAGTTTCAAAAGTAGACAACAACCATATCGAATGGAAACAACGGAAATAAAAGGACTCAATGCACATGTCAACGACCCTGGCCAGCATCCTCGTATTGTCTCAGCGCTCGCTCGTCCGGATGATCATAACCTGAAATCCATAACAAGAATTTCCCCACGACGGGTCCCCAAAGGGGTTAGCAATTACGCTAGTACAAGTAATCAAGGCAAATCATTCGCTTACACGTTTCATAGTACAATGCACCAAATCATTTCAAAAACCAAAACCAGACATGTCTTTTCCGGAAACAAACAGTCACAATCAATTTGCCTAGGACCGGGACGAAGCCATGAATCCCACTCGAGGCCTCTAAGGACCCTCCCGAGCTAGCCACATTCATAAAACAAAATCAAGCACACACGTCACCTAGGACCGGGATGAAGCCACGAATCCCACTCGAGGCCTCTGAGGACCCTCCCGAGATGGCTAGCGAAACAAACTCATGAATCCAGGACGAAGCCATAGATTCACTCGAGACCCCGTCGGACCCTCCTGAGGTGAGTAAAGCACACACAATATACATTCACGTTAAGCATAAAGGTTTCCAAGAATTACTTGCCTTGAATAATTGACGACGCAATGAACGGAAAGGAAAGCCACCGACGAACGCTAGGAACCAACGAAACCGAACCTAACGATTCGAAGAATACAATCACTACCATTTCTAAACGAATACGGGAATGGAATACACCCTAAAACCCGCCTACGATTCATGTATATTCGTATATAAATAACAACGAGGGCAGACCACAACCAAACCCTCTAGATTCCTTAAAAACCACGAAATATACCATGAATCTGTAGGGAAACTAAGAATACCAACAAGATTAATCATATTCATCATGAATTAATCAACAAAACGGAACGAATCGGACAAAAACGCGTAAACCCCAAATTATCCAAAAGTAGGGTTCTAAGAGATTGACCTTGGATTAGGATGAAAGATTCGTGTTGATGTTTTTATTATACACCAAGAACTCAAGGAAGATGATGGTTGGGATGATTGGACAAAGAAATCGCCAAGAAAATCGCCCAAAATCGCCAAAACCGCGGAGAGGGAGAAGAATTGAGAAAAGACGTACATATGGGTCAACTCCCTGGTTTATATAGCTAGGGAGTGTTAGCGCGCGCTAATCCTCAGAAGTTAGCGTGCGCTAACGGGACAAAACTCCAGTCCAGAAGTTAACGACCCAGTCCAGTAACCAGATTTATGGGCCGCTAGCATGCGCTACCCGAAACGTAGCGTGCGCTAATAGCCTCTCGGTAGCGTGCGCTATCGGACATAGCGTGCGCTACCTGGACATCAGCCGAGTCCAGAAATGAACTGCCCAGTACTCACCTGACCCTGTTAGCATGCGCTATCGGCCAAACGTAGCGTGCGCTAATAGCGTATCGGTAGCGCACGCTATCGGCCATAGCGTGTGCTACCTGGGCACCTGACCGAGTCCAGTAGCAAACTGTCCAGTACTGGACAGACTCACTAGCACGCGCTACAAAACAAGCGTAGCGTGCGCTACTGAAGGATGTTTAGCGTGCGCTATACAATAACATTAGCGCGCGTTAGGCACAGGGTAAAAACGGTCCGAAACACCGAAACACAAACGAAGCATCAAACAGAACATCTCAAAATGCATAATAACATAGAATGGACCCACGACAATCCCGAAACGGCGGTTTCGAACAACAATTATGGGAATCAGATCGATAAGCGATGGAAGAACCAATAACGTAGAACTGGATGACAAAAAAGTCTCGAAACAATTATTCTCAAAACTAATATGGTTACATGAGTATCGCTAAAAGCGAGAAATACACCGAAAAGTGAAAATACCGGGAAAAGAAAAATGCGGGTGTTACACGTGCGAGCTGTTGGAACTTGAGTTTGCATGATTGTGTACATACGTGGTTGTTTCGTGATGTTTAGTAATCATATGCTGGTTATCGTTCGGGCCGTTGAGGTTGCTGAACGATACCGTCGTTGCTATGGTGTTTGTATGTGTGTTGTTTTACGATGGTAATCGTTGTAAGTGTTGCGTGTTATGAATTTATGTTGTGCTGAGTGGTTGCTTATTCAGTATGCCGAGGGGCAGAGGTTGTGGTCGTGGTGACCGGGTGCGTGATCGGGATCATGCTGCTGGTGATGATATCGGTATCGGTGTTGCTACTATTTTACAGCAGGTAGCTGTTAGGAGTATGCCCTCGAATGCCACTCAGAGGATGTTGAGTGAGGGCATTATACTTGTAATTATGTAAATCATTAATATAAGGCAATGGACGTTTCTTTAATTACTGGCAGTTACTGGCATTCCTAACTCGTAAATATACATGTAGAAACTAGTCCGTGTATTTGAGAGCAAAACATTCTACTCCTTATTGGATAAGGGGGTCGGCACTGGAAAGGTTTATAGCTCAAATACTTAATCGTTCGCAAGTCGATGAAACTTGACTGGGCGTTAAGTTTATGTAAAGGCTTGTATGGCATGTTCTTTGACATGGAGAGTGCCTGTCGAGCACTAATGGTCAGTGGGAGCACACATTATAGGTATGCTAATTGGATTAGTATACTCGAACTGACTCACTCTCGGTTCGTCACACGGACTTCACTCCGGGACAGTCAATGACGGAATCGAAAGGTTGTGATAGGTATTCGTGAACCTTCGACTTAAGGATTTAGTAGGGATGTGCTTGTGACGTTAAGATTTTCATTAGAGTAGTTCGACCCTATCAACCGGGAGGTAGGGGTCAACCTCGACGTGCATCTTAACAGGCAAGTAGCATGTCCTACTGAATACCAAGATAGAATTCTTTCTCCCGTTAGTGAGCGGGTTATATGTCCTATGCGGTTATTGGCAGATGGAATTATAAGTCTTTGGCCAAAGCATTGGAGCTAGTTGTATTGGATACACGAGAGCTCAATGATCTCGATTTGCATTAATGCATGCATAGCGTCAAGTACAGATAAGGTTTGACTGACCTTGACCCTATAACTTGATCGGGACATTTGAAAAAAGGGTTTTTATGTTTACTGGTATTCACGACAGAATGGTTCTTGAATGATCCCATCATTCGTTCTCAGTTGGGGTACAGTGTAGGCCGCCAGGCTGGCTAGGTGGTGCTACTACTCTTTGGTTCCTCCCATTGCTGACTGAGACGGACCTACCGAGTCGCGCAATAGGATTGACAACGGAATGTATCAACCTTAATCTCTCATTATTAATATTAGATATTGGATATCTAATTTGGGACATTGGATGTCTAAATTGATTTATTGGATAAATTAATTTACGGCCTAATTAATTAAATAAATTACCGGGTGATTAATTTAATTAATGAATATAATTATTTCTTGGAGAAAATAATTATGTTATTATGTATTTAATATGATTAATTAATTGGATTAATTAATCGATATAAATACATCGGAACGGAATCGGAGTTTATCTGTTTGGACTCTCGGGAGTCCAAAACGAACCAAACTCATCGGATTCCTTCTAGAGGTCGGCCCCACTTTTGATCTCTTACCTTTAGTCTTTGTCTTCCTTTGGTGGGTGAAGACTAATCACTTAAGAGATATCATATCTCTTATAATAATAAGGTATAGTTGATTTTGTGGGATTTGGAACAAGAATATATTGAAGACTATTCCTCACTTCTCCAACCTTAAGAGATCAGCCGTGAGTCTATAGTGAGAGAGAGAGAGAGAAAAAAAAAGTTTTCTCAAATGTCTTCATCTTGTTCTTGAGTTTTCTTGGAGAAAATTCAAGATACATTGAGAGATAAATATTATACACTTAGAGTGCAATAATAAAAGGCTTCATCACTTGATTCTAGCCGTAACCTTAGAGGTTAATCGAGTGTTGTCATTCCGGTCATTTTTCCAGCACGTGGCAAGTAGATACGCGGTGATTTCGGTGTTGGATCGTTCAAGAGCTTGGAGCGGATTGGATTCGTAGAGATCAATCAAAGCTTGGGGAATAGCTCAAGAGAAGGTTACCATTTAATCAACGGAATTCAAGGGTGAGTTTCTTATAACTCTTGTTTTTCGTTTATATATTCGTATATACGTAGCTCGATCGATCCTCGTAGGGATTCATATCGAATTAATTTTCATTTTACCGCTTCCGCTGGGCCTTCGTTTTAGGCACCGACAGTGGTATCGGAGCGTAGGTCTTGCGATCGTATATACGATATTAGCATTTGGAATGCTTGATTAGATGGTGAATGATTTGGAATCATTTTAGTCATAATCATAGTATATGTTTTTCGTTCGTTATAGTTGTATTTTTCGTAAGTTTATGTCTAAATATAAATCTTCTATTTCTTGGAAATATGATTTATATTGAAGATATGAATGTTGGAGAATATAGATATTGGATATCCGGTCGAAAAAATAGCCCCGAAATGCCGTTGGACGGTCCAGGAGGGGTCCGGAAGCAGGGGGCCACGGCCCAGGGCTGTTGTAGCCCGCCTGGGCAGGCGCTGTAGTGGGGGCCGCGGCCCAGGGCCACTGGGCAGCCCTGCATGCTGTCTGGTGGCGTTTTCGGGCGCGGTTCAGCCCATTTCGGACCCATTTCGGGCTTATTTGCTTCGTGTGCGGTTCAGCCTATCAATGTATCTCTACGCTTTCCATTTATTTAGTATTTATTGGATGTATGCTTTTGAATGGAGATGTGGTTCGTGGACTTAGTTTTTGAATCGTTCGTTTCATTCGATTGGGTTGTAAAGGCCGTTTTGAGCCTATTTATTTTACTAGAAAAATTTGTATCTAGGATGCAATTTTCAATGTAAAATTTATATGTAATGACGAAGACCGGAGGAAGATCCATTTCGAGAAGACGAAGATTCAATATGAAGACTTGTAATTAGATTATGGAGTTTTTGTTTTCTAGGAACGGTCCATGAACCACATGTTGGTAGCAACTAGGTTGTGAATGGTTTTTTCATATTGTATGAATACCACAAATGCGCTAAAATGATTAATGTGCAAAGTGTAACGTTATTCGCGAAAATTCTCCCACAACAAATTATTAAATTTATAAGATTTCAAGGTTTTCCTTCCCTCCATCGAGTTTTTGGGAAATTGAAATCCAAACCGGATGTGCTATGCTTCCGAGTTATCGGGGTAGTCGTTCGGGGAGGATGGATAAATTACCGGAAGCGCATTGGATGCCTTCGGTTGGAGAAAATTTTATCCCTAGAAACCTGATAGGTTGCCGGATAAGATTCAATTGTGAAACTGATTTACGTCGATGGTATAAACTTAACTTGTTCACAAACCATAGAAACCGTATAGGTTGAGGGGAGTGAACAAGGGGAAAAAGAAGATCGAATCATCCATTAGATGGGTTGGTGTTGGACACCACTTTATGAAAATTAATAGACTAGAAATCTATTCGGTTGCCCTCTATTAAGATTTATAAAGAACTCGATCACCACTATGAAGTAGTGCGACGATACTTCCGGATTTCACATGGGAGTGTGTTATTCCGATAAAAATAGTGGGAGCTGGGTAACAAGAATAGAAAAGACCTTAATTCTATACTCAGAACATAATTAAACGAGTCACTAATTAATCTGTTATATTTAATGCAGACATAACTCTCAATATGATAATGAATCCACTCGCAATTCTACTCGAGAAGAACACCTTGATTGGACCTAACTTTGTGGACTGGCTCCGTAATCTGATGATTGTCCTCAGTATAGAGGCACTGGGATACGTCTTGGAGACGGACATTCCGGCGCCTCCTGTGCAGACCAGAGCCAATCAGGAAGAGATCGAAAACCACAAAAAGTGGGTTAAGGATGATATAAAAGTCCGTGCTTACATAATGGCTTCTATGTCTAATGAGTTTCAGAGAGCTCATGAGAAAATGACTTATGCTAGGCAGATTCTATCTCACTTAACCGAACTTTATGGTGAGCACAGCAGAACTGCTAGATATGAGATATCCAAGCAACTGTTCGGTGTAAGGATGAATGAAGGTGAGAAGGTTGGGGAACACGTCCTCAAAATGATATCCATGATCGAGAGATTGGAGGCTCTTGATTTTAAAATGGATACTTCTCTCCAAACCGACCTCATCCTATAGTCTCTCCCTAATTCCTTCTCACAATTTGTTATGAACTTCAACTGCAATGAGAATGCATGTAATTTAGCTGGGCTAATGAACAAACTTATGACCGCTCAGTCTCAGATGAAGACTCCGCGAATGAAGGAGTCTGCTCTTGTGAATTCTTCTGGACCTCGGAGGTCTAAGAACAAGAAGAAAAATACCAAGAAGCAGACTGGACCACATGTTAAGGACTTCAAGGGCAAGGGCAAGGCCCCGATGGTTCCAAAAGGAAAGAAGAAGAAAGATACTTGTCTCAAGTGCTGTGAGCTGGGCCACTGGGCTAGAGACTGTCTGATTCTTCATGGCACTTCAGGTACAGAACTTTTAGTTTTGGAAACAAATTGTTCTGCTACTATATTTTTTACTTCCTGGATACTGGATTCTGGTGCTAATTTTCATATTTGTACCGTGAATCAAGATCTGGAACAAAATAGGAAGCTTGGAGCTGGAGAAGTTATCATCACAGTCGGAAGCGGGCATAGTGTCGAGGCGACCGACATAGGATCACTTCTTTTGGGTTTAGAATCCGGCTTTATTTTGACTTTAGAAGATGTACTTGTTTTGCCTAAGAGGCACAAAAACATTGTATCCATTCCGGTCATGGACTGAAAAGGCTTTCCATTTTTCATTGGTGATGGTTCCTGCAAAATTTATTTTAGAAATAAACTAGTGGGTACTACTACATTGTTAAATGGATTGTATCATCTAAATCTCAGCAACAAAGTAGTTGTGAATACTATGACTAGAAAACGTGGTAGGAATGAAACCAATCAAGTTTTGAAATGGCATCTTAGACTTGGTCATGTTGGTCAGACCAAGGTTTACAAGATGGAAAAGGATGGACTTATGGGTCCATTGGGATCGGATCCCCTTCCTACTTGTGAATCTTGCCTTAAAGGCAAAATGATTAAGTCCCCCTTCACAGGGACTTTTGAAAGATCCGCTGATAAACTGGGATTAATCCATACCGACGTATGTGGTGCTTTGGAAGCAGCACGTGACGGATATCAATATTTCATTACGTTTACGGATGATCATACTAGGTATGGTTATGTATACTTAATGAAACATAAAACCGAGGCCTTTGAGAAATTCCAGAAATTCAAGGCCCTAGTCGAGAAACAAACTGGTAATCATATCAAAGCACTTCAGTCGGACCGATGTGGCGAGTATATGGGTACGGAGTTTGACGAGTTCCTTAAGGAACATGGAATAGTTTCACAACTAACACCTCCAAGTACTCCTCAGTTAAATGGTGTGTCAGAAAGAAGGAACCGGACCTTGTTGAACATGGTCTGTTCCATGTTCGGCTATACTGACTTACCGATTTACTTGTGGGGGTATGCACTCCTGACTGCCGCCTACATATTGAACATATGTCCTTCCAAATCCGTTCCTAAAACTCCACATGAGATGTGGGAGGGCAGGAAACCAAGTCTTAATCATATTAGGATTTGGGGATGTCCTGTCTATGTCAAGAAGACTAAGGTGGAGAAGTTGGAAGATAGGTCCGCGAAGGGACGTTTCATTAGATTCCCGTCTGGGACGATGGGATATATATTCTACATGCCCGAAGATCGAAAGATAGTTGTTGCTTTACAAGCACACTTCCTGGAAGATGAGTTCATTCAGGTGTAACACCCCCAAGACGATCAGGGCATATTACAGCGCCGTGGACCCCACACTGTGGAATCCACCAGGCTAACGTACCAACAATACATTCGAAAACGACATACATCAACAACCAACCGACAATTTCACAAACCAAAGACTGAATCCAACAATACAAACTGACATCAAATCCATTTCCAAAAATGGGTACAAAATGTTAATAAATGCAACAGGGAAGTACTCGAGTACTTAAATCCAATTTCATAATACAGAAATCCCAAAACAGGACATCAATAATAAACGACAGAACAGAACACCAACACACGACTACTGAACAGTATCATGCTTGCCCATCATTCTCATACGGCTCGTGTGCTCGCTTGTCTCCAAGACCTGTACCTGAAATACAAAAAGTATTTCCCCCATTTAAGGGGTTAGCGACAAATGCTAGTGCAAGTACAATCCATTTGAACTACCATTCTAATCAGATAAAAAAATGCGCCAAAAATCATTTTGAAATCATTCATATTCCGGAATATTTTACGGTGTATAAGCACAAAACACATTTTCTCCAACAAAACAATTCAAAGTTAACCTTGGTACGAGACTCACGGCCACCGTACCCCGCAGAGCCCCGTCGGACATCCCTGGGTGGTTAACCATAGTTCGCGATATGAAACTCACGGCAACGTATACCTAGAGGCCCGTCGGACCATCCCTAGGTGAACATACACATATACAACCACACAACCACGAATAGCCATAATTCAAATACTAGAACGCGTAAACAAATGTAAAGTACTTGCCTTTGAGACATCTTTGGAGAATCGGAAATGAAATACGACTACGAACGGTCCGAATGGAAAACGAGTGTTCCTAAACGAAGGATCAACATAACTCAGTCCCAAGGGACAATAATAATCGAATGAAATACACCCATAACCCCGATTACAAACCACAACAATGAACGATCAATCGATATGGGCGAGGGTTTACATAAAACCTCCCCGAATCGATAATTCACGAACTAAACTAGGTGAAATGGATTGGGATTCATCCGATAACAACAATCGATGAGGAAATATACAACATATATGGACAATTCGGAATTAATCAAGAAAAACCCGAAAAAACCCCAAATTGGACAAGTTTAGGGTTCTTGAAGAAATACCTCGGATTCGGACGATGAAGGATGATTACGCTGATGATGATATGATAGCTCGACTCTACAATGGTGGAATACGAATAATTCTCGGTTAGAAGTTGAAGAGAATCGCTCTCTGCGTCGCCCGAAGAAGAAAACGAGAGAAAGAATGAAAAAGAATGATGTTCTGACCTGCCCGCTGTCCTATTTAAAATGCATAGTTAGCGCACGCTAACCATCAAAAGGTAGCGCGCGCTAACGGGGATTGCAAATAGTCCAGAAGCTGCTGCCCGGCGTCGCTAGCGTGCGCTAGACATGTTTAGCGCGCGCTAAATACTACCCGATAGCATACGCTATGGAAGCTTTAGCGCACGCTACCTGATGATCAGTGCACAGGATATGAATTCAGAACCCCCACTGCCTAGTACGCTAAAGTCGTTAGTGCACGCTACAAACTCCGAGTTAGCGTATGCTAACCACACAACGATAGTGCACGCGGGGAATCCAGGAGTAGCGTGCGCTACTCACGCAGCAGTTCAGTATTGCTCAGATCAGTACGCTGCTGCCGAAGGTATGAAACTCGAAATGCACGACAAGGCCAGAATCCAGAAACATAAACACGAAATATACAACACGACAGAGCTAAGCACTGAAATAAAATATAATTCCGACCACCGGAGAGTCCGTAATGCGACAACGAAAATGAAATTCCCTAAACTTATAGGAAATTACAAAAATGGCCCAAGTGCCCGAAAATCACGATACGACGTCGGATTTACAAAACGAAAGTCTCAACACGACCAGATCAAGCATACGAACTTGCACAAACCAAGAAACAACAAAAACGAACGAGTTTTACGAGAATCGAACGTTCATACGGCAAAACATGACATAAAATGAAATTACGTGAAAACATCACCAAAACTCGTCCAAATGGAAAAACTCCAAGAATAAAGTAGATTCAAAATGTCGAAACGGTTACAAGCGAGTCGATAAAAATAGACATACACCAAAATGGAAACTGCTAAAAATGAAAAGGTACGGATATTACATTCTCCCCCTCTAAAATAAAGTTTCATCCCGAAACTTAAGAATCAAAAAGCTCGGGGTACCTCGAACGCATATCCTCCTCTAACTCCCACGTCGCTTCTTCTACCCCGTGCCTCGACCATTGCACTTCAACCAAAGGAATGGTTTTGTGCCTTAATTGCTTGTCTCGACGCTCCAAAATCCTGATGGGCCTCTCCTCAAACGTAATATCCTTCTCGATCTCCACGTCTCCGAAATAAATAACATGGGACGGGTCCGGAACGTACTTTCTCAACTGGGAGACGTGAAACACACTATGTACATGACTCAACGACGGAGGTAATGCCAAACGGTACGCTAACTCGCCAACTCTCTCCAATATCTCGAAAGGTCCAATATACCTCGGGCTGAGCTTCCCCTTTTTCCCAAAACGGAAAACTCCCTTCGACGGAGACACTCTCAACAGAACATGATCTCCCACCTCAAACTCCAAAGGTCGACGCCTAACATCCGCATAAGACTTTTGCCGACTCTGAGCTGCCAACAATCTCTTTTTAATCAATTCAACTTTCTCCCTCGTCTCCAACACAAGGTCCGGCTCGGTGCCAACTAGATCGGACGGCTCATCCCAACATATCGGCGATCGGCAACGTCGGCCATAAAGTGCCTCATATAGTGCCATCTTAATCGACGCGTGCCAATTATTATTATACGTCGGCCATAAAGTGCCTCATACGGTGCAGTATTCTTTCCCCGTTGTATGGGAGTGTGTTGTATTTGACCCCTGCATGGACATGCATTGAGATTGAGTTGTATGTTTTTATTGAAAGACCAAATCGGTCTACTGAGTCTTTTGAGCCTTAAAGGTATTGTTGAGATGTTCGATGTTGTTACCAGCCTGGTAGATCCTTGAGGAGAGGTTCTACGGCGTGTAATATCCCTGAGCGGATTGGGGGTGTTACACTGCAAATGGATCTTCAAGAAGAAACTGGAAGTTGCTAATCGTGACCATATCAAATACAAAGCTAGGTTAGTGGCAAAGGGATTTACTAAGAGAGAAGGTGTAGATTACTATGAGATATTCCATCTTGTAGTCAAACACACATCTCTCAGACTACTACTCTCAATGGTAGCTCATTGGAAGAGACAAGGCAAATTGCAAGGACTATAAGGCTCCGTGGCCAGAGATATGTCCGGGATGCACAGATTGCAAGGCTCCATGGCTAGAGACGTGTTCGGGACTCACGGATTGCAAGACTCCATTGGCAGAGACAAGGCAAATTGCAAGGATTGCTAGGCTCCATGGTTAGATACATGTTCGGGACTCACGAATTGCAAGGCTCCGTGGCCACAGACAAGGCAAATTGAAAGGATTGCTAGGCTCCATGGCCAGAGACATGTCCGGGACTCACGGATTGCAAGGCTCCGTGGCCAGAGATAAAGCAAATTGCAAGGATTGCTAGACTCCATGGCCAGAGACATGTCCTGGACTCACGGATTACAAGGCTATGTGGGCAGAGACAAGGCAAATTGCAAGGATTGCAAGGCTTCATGGCCAGAGACATGTTAGGGACTCACAGATTGCAAGGCTACGTGGGCAGAGACAAGGCAAATTGCAAGGATTGCTAGGCTCCGTGGCTAGAGACATGTCTGGGACTCACGAATTGCAAGGCTCTGTAGCCAGAGACAAGGCAAATTGCAAGGATTGCTAGGCTCCGTGGCCATAGGCATGTTCGGGACTCACGGATCGCAAGGATCTGTGGCCAGAGACAAGGCAAATTGCAAGGACTGCAAGGCTCCGTGGCTAGAGACATGTCCGGGACTCACGGATTGCTAGGCTCCGCGGCCAGAGACATGTCTGAGACTCACGGATTGCAAGGCTGCATGGGCAGAGACATGTCAAATTGTAAGGATTGCTAGGCTCTGTGGCCAGAGATCATGTCCAGGTGCTGGGTATGGGGTTATAAGGACTATACATGGTCATGGCGCCCTAGAGATCATGTGCAGGTGCCGGGTATGGGTTTATTAGGTCTACACCAGGTCCTGGCGCCCGAGAGATCATGTCCAGGTGCCGGGTATGGGGTTATAAGGTCTATACTTTATCAGTAAAGTGTAGACTCATGTCAAGGAGATCATGTCTGGTCCGATCTTGGTTAACCCTTGTCCTAGAAGAAGATGAGAAATGACTTACGCGTAAGAATAATCAAGGCGCAAGCCAGTTAAGTGTACTTATCTTTGGGAGGTGGATTATTATGTAGAACATTGCATAACGGTCCAATCTCGCTTAACGATCCTTGTCCCACAACAAGATGATAAGAATGCTGATATCACGAAGTAGGCGTAAGCATAATCCCGCATACATTAATCCGAAGCAGTTCCCGAGTGACGTCAGATGCCACCAAAATTAAACTTCTGGATTTTTCTGGAATTTTTCATTATTTTTTCCTATTTTACTTTAATGTTTTATGTATTATTGCATTTTTATGAAAAATAATTATTAAATAATCTTTTGGGCAGTAAAAATAAATTCCGACACCAAAAATAGACCCGTTGGCCCGAAGCATGGTTCCATGCAAATTTTCGTTGAAAACGGATGTGTGGAAGTGTGTACATGGATCGCAGCGATTCCTGAGTCACTTCGAACGCCACCAAAATTAGAGGGATTTTTGGGAAATTTTTCATTATTTTTCCCTATTTTAGTTTATTTTTTATGTATTATTGCATTTTTATGAAAATAATTATTAAATATTATTTGGCCCAAAAAATCAATTCCGACTCCAAAAATAGTTTCGTTGGCCCGAAATATGGTTCCATGCAAATTTTCGTCGAAAACGGATGTGCGGAAGTGCGTATATGAGGGGTGTGTGCTCCTAAGCCATTTTGATATCTACTCCCGTCACTTAAGTTTTGCGTTTTAGACTACTATGAGGGGGGTAACTCAAGAGGAGTGCTCCTGGGACTTGAGCGGCGCCCAGTACTGGCACAGTCCCGCCACGCAGAATCCCCCCTTTGTGCCCCTCTGGGCACATCTGCATGCCAAAATCGGAAGAGGGAAGGCAGCGACGGCGGATTTGTGCGTTTGGGCAAGGCCGCGGCCTTGCGGCATGCAGAATCCTCCAATGGGTGCCCTCTACATGCCAAAATCAGTTTAGGTGTTGCATTTTCGAAAATTCTTGGTTCCTATCATGATTTTCATGTGCCAAGATGGGTTTCAAGGATATGAGGGTTGCAAATGTCGGTTTGGGGGTTTCCTAAGGTGTGCCAACCATGGGGATTGCGGGTGCATCCCACAATTTTCCATGGGAAGGCGCATTTGGCTTGATCTTGGTGGTACCTTGAGACGGTTCAGAAGGAATTTCATGGTTTCAACCATGGATTCCCATGTTGCCTAAGATTTCATTGCCGGAAACAAATGATGTTGGTAGTTGCCAGTGCATATTTGCTTGGATGTACCTGGAAGGACACCACGATTGATGTACTCCTTGCGCCCTCATATGTGCTTCGTTAAGATCTTACTTTGGAGTCTCAGTAAGGTGCTTAGCAAATGTGTTGCTTCTAATAGAGCATTAACGTGCCCGGTGATGTTCTCTTGCTCGGTAAGGTTGTTGGCGATTTGTTCTTCTCGTACTTGACTGGGAATCAGCCGATGTTCAGGTTGGGGTGTTCAGTTGCGAGTGCTTATCTCTCGTGGGATGGCTTTACCTTGACACGCATGCCTTGATTTCCCAGGTATGGTGCATGAGTGGTGCTTGGTTTGTAAGGGCAAGTTGGTTCCCTGCTCGTGCAGCGACAATTTGGCCTTCTCACCTCTTCATTTGTTTGGCCAAGTGCTCTTGGTCCCGTTGGGGTTTCTGTGTTGCATACCTTGGTGATGGCATTTGTTCCGTACATGATGAATTAAGATCAGCTTAGTGTTGCTCCTGTAATGGGTTACGGCAGGAGGTGGATCCGTAAAGCAATAGGTGTGCCTCCACTTTCTAGTGCATATGCACTTTTGATTGTTGTAACATGCCGAGTTGCTTGAGCTCTTGGGTGCAGAATACTACATGGATATGTGGTCTCATAGCTGCTATTTGTCCCTTCGGCGTGTTTACGCCCTATTCGCATGAGGTCCGGGTTGGTAATGGTTGGATCCCTGTGCACCATCCTTGCTTACTCGGTGTCTATGAGGAATGCTACCTGGTTGATCCTGCCAGTAGTCATATGCTTGTCCCAAAGATTAAGCCATGCATGTGTACATTTTTTAGTTTTCCGGGTGTTATTCATCTGATAACGTCTCTCTCCTTTTCATTTCTGCCGCCTAGAGCGGCGGTCCTACATTAAATATTACTACCTCATGGCAGACAAAACTAATTCAGTGGGGGCGGCTCCATGTGATTGCCCCATTAATAACCCTGCCCGTCAACTATCTGTAGTCACAAGTCGTCCAGGTACAAGTCTAGAGGGGGGGTGAATAGACTTGTAGAAACTCTTAAACTCTTTTTCACGAAGAGTGAGTTTCTTCAGCTGATAGGTAAACAACTGACTTGGAGTCATTTGTTCTTTAATATATGCGGAAGTCAGCTGATGACGAATAGAAAGCAACTAATGAAACACTTAACAATGAATGCAGCAGTTAAAGTATGATGCAATAAAACAGTAAAGAACGCAGGCGATTATAGTGGTCTCAGAGGTGGGGTAATCCTCTACTAATCCACTTTTCTCCAAACCAGTTGGAGATGAATTCACTATAATTCTCAACCAGTGATAAATATTACAGTGAATCAAACAAACTACAACAGCTTCCAACCAGTGGAAATCCGTGCCGTTGTACCACACTTGACTGCCTTGCACCTCTTGATCCTCGATCCTTGGATGCCTTTACAGTCTCTAACTTCAACCAGTGAATTACTCCGAACTCAGTATTATAGACAAGAGTTTTTTTCTTCTCCAATTAAGAGCTTCTTTAAGTATGAACTTTTAGAACCGCTCTTTTCACGATGCTATAGATTGCTTTTTGATTGCTTGAATGCTTTGATCGCTTGAAAGTATGTTCGCACCGGTGATTGCTCGCCAAATCTTCGGATATATATAGGTCACGATCTCTGAGCTTTTTCCTTGTAGCCGTTGCAAATCTTTTGAACAAATCCGTCCGTTGGAGGGAGACTTCTTTGTTTAACCTTTCTGAACGTTGCAAGGCTGGATTCCCATTATTTTATTCTATCTTCCGACCGTTGTGAAGACTCTGCATGTGATGCGCCGAATCTTTTGATTATAAAACGTTTAAAGTCTTCAAGGTGGGTCTGGATAGCTTTTTTAATTCATATCTCTTGCGGGAATCTCTCCAATTTGTCTCTTCACGTTGCATGTGACTTTCCGTAATACTTGACTTTTCAACGCATGCTGACGTGGACTTGGAGTACTTGGCTGACTTCGACTAGGCTGATGAGCAGTTGACATCTCTGCAGTCTGGACCTCTCGGATGTTCACTGTTTGTAACTTATCTGATCTGGTGACTTGTCTGAGGTACCTTGGCTGCAGTCTGGTCAAACTTCTCTGATAAAATGTGTTGACCAGAACTACTCTGACTCGACTCGACTGATCCTCTCTGATGGACTTAGCTGTACTCAGTACTTAGCCGATTTTAGCCTAACTAATTTTTGGCCTACAGAAGATACTCATTTGGTTCTTCTTTACATTTTGCCAAGTTTTATACTTAACATATTTGGCCTATGGAAGATACTCATTTGGTTCTTTCTTACATTTTTGCCAAGTAATAAACATTTGATTTTATATTAATGACATCATCAAAATATAACAAGTATTCCTAACAAATTCCCCCTATTTTGATGATGGCAAAACTTTAAACAAGTAATCAAATGATCAAGTCTGCACTTAAGTGCAAGACACAAAAAAAAATCAGTCTAGTTTTTGAGACAACTGGGAATTGTCATTCAAAAAGACTGTTTATAAAATTAATTTTACAAGTACATGTCTGAATTTTACAAGAAAATTTTAAGTACATAAAACATTACAAGTAAAAATAAATAAGAGTCATCTGCCTCTTCCTCTGCCTCTTCGAATAGGCTGTTTGGCAGGTCTGAAGGGTTTAGCTCCAATTGGTCTTGTTTTGACTGGGGCAAGACCATACTTCCTTTTTACGACAAGGGCTGCGAAGGCTTTTTCTTCTTGGGATGAAAATTTGTTCTCAAGACATAGCTTCTTGATTTTCCTTTGTAGCACAAGTTCATCCAATGCACCTCCTCTCTCCAAAGTAGGAGGATCTTTGGCACTAAATTGAGGGATCATGGGATAAGCATTTAGATCCTTAGCATGTTTCTTTAGAATAGCCTAGAGTTGTGGATAAGCTGTTTCCATGAAATTTATGAAGATTTGCTGTGGGGAGAGATTATCATCCTAGAGTATTTCCCAGATGTAGTAGTCTCTGATAAACTTCTTTATTGCAGATCCCCACATTTCCAGAGCTTCATATGGAACAAAATCTTCCACAAACCACAACTCCTTTCCTTCCCACTCTAGAGTAGGCTCAAGACCTCCTCTAGTCCTCCTTTTCTTGCCTTCAGGCTGGTCAGCCTGTTCTGGATCTGATCCTCCCTTCCTTTTCAGGCTTGATGGTCCTTCAATTTGAAGGATATCTTGCTTCTTTTTGGTTCTTAGCTCTGCCCTTATCTCTCCTTGATTACTTCCTTCCCCCTGCATTCTCTCTTCCTTTTGCCAAAGATCAACTAGGGTAGTTAATTGCTGCTCCATTCTGCTCATCCAATCAGACATGCCAAATGGCATTCTGTTGTTGGTAGGGGGAGGAGGCTGAGGAACTTCTCTCTGCAGCAAAGTGTCGATCTTTGCATTGATGGATTGAAGGTCAGGAGTGACCTGAGATGCCATCAGCTCTCCAATTGTATCTTTCACTATCTGCCTGATTAGCTCAGTCATGGCAGGTGATATCTGAGCTGGTGGAGAGTGCTCTCCTGAGCCTTCTGCAATCGAACCACTGGATCGCAAGCTTGCCTGCAAATCGTACTCCAGGGGGTCTTCTCGGGGTCCCCGACCAGTATTCTTGACTAACTCCGCATCTAGCCGGGTGTAGGCGGGTACCACGATCATTCTGCAGCTTCTTGTGTCGGCTCTGGATCCGGCTCCTTTTCTTCTTCTGCCTTCTCTTCCTCTTTCTCCTGTTCCTCCTCCTTTTGTTCTTCTTTCTCCTTTTCTTCTTCAATATTTTCCTTTTCTTTTTCCTCATCCTTTTCTTTTTCATTTTCTTTTTCAGCTCCTTCATCTCCTCCATCATCATCAGCATTATCATCATCATCATTATTGTCATCATCATTGTCATCATCCTTCCCATCATTTTCTCCTTCATCATCATTCTCCTTTTTATCATCATCATCCTCCTTCTCTCCTTCATTTTGTTCTACTTCTTCTCCTTCTTCTTCTTCTTCTTCATTCAACTCTTCTGTTTTTTCTACCTCATCAGGTTGATTTTCAACTAAAATCTTTTCTTCTGCTCTGCTCTCCTCCTACTCTTCTTCTTCTTCATCGTCCAAAACAACAACTTCTTTATTTTCTTCTCCATCTACCTCCTCAATCCTAATTTCCTTTTCAACTACCTCCTCAACAACTTTCTCATAAGATCCATCAAAGATACTAAGCATAATGCAGTGGATGAACTGGTCCATGTTGGTTTTAAAATCGACATGAACCACCTTCCAAGGATCAAAATTGTGTCTGATGTTTTACAAAAGTCTATCAGCACATCCTACGTGGCTAGGGGATAGTCCCAACCACAAGTGTCAATAAAAGATTGAAGTTTGACAAAAGATAAGGATTTCAAAAATTTCCATTCTTCAAAAATTTCAAAGAATGATTGTTTTAAAGCTAGAGGTTTAACAAGTTGTAGTTGTTCGATGGATAGATTGAAGGTATTATTTTCTAAGAGGTTAAAGATATAGTTGGCTTCAGGGATAGAAATTATTAGACCTGCTTCTTCTTCCTCAGAGATGTAGGCTGGGGGGGTGAGTACAGCCACAATCTGAGTCTCGTAGGTGCCTGGGGCAGGCTGGTCTTCCAGGTGAGTTGGTGACCTGGCTGAGGGGCTGGCAAGGTATTCAGACTGCTCTTCCTCACTGAACTGCAGTCTCCTTGGCCTCTTGGGAGAGGGTTCTGGTGATGACTGCATGATAGAAGGTCCTTCAAGGGCTGGTCCCCTTCTCTTAAATCGGACTGCTATGGGAGTGTCGTCGGACTCGGTGTCTGACTCGACTACAGTTGGGATTTCGGCTGCAGGTCGCTCCGACTCGCCTGCCGAATAATATCTCGGGAAAGTCCTCGTGTCAGGTAGCTCCTTCAACATCTGAGCTACTCTCCCAGTGCCTCCCAATTTTCTCAGCTTCTCTTGGTCCAAATGACCAAGTCTTTTGTTGGGGTGGAAGGGGTCATTGCTTCCCTTCGCCACGCCTGTCTTTTCCAGCATCCAACTCAGCTGCATTCCAAATGCCAGCTTTGTTTTAAATCTCTTCTCATCAACAAGCCATTCGGCTTTGTTGACCTCTCGAACGAGTTGTCTAAATATGTAATCTGCCCAGTCAATTTCTTCATCCTGAATTAGTGCTCCTAGCACCATAAATTTCGCCGACGACAGTTGATCATAACTGCCGGCCATCCCCATGATTATTTTGTTGGTTATGTCCAACGCAAAACGATAAACTTTCTTAAGCTCGTTCCTCTTGGCCGTGAGTTTCAGCTTTTCCGGCATATTCTTCTCTTTGATCTTCTTCCAGGTTTCGGCTGCGGATTGCTTGAGTGCCTCGACAGCTATACCGCGGTGCTTCATACCGAAAACTCTGCGAATCGACTCTCGCGTTATGTCGGCTTGCCTTCCGCCAACAGTGCTTCTAATTCCATCTTGAATCAAACAAGCTTCGCGATAGAACGAGATAACATCCTCCTTGTACAGATGTTGAGGGTTGATGTCCAGGAATGGGTAGATCCCATTGAGCTTCATCGTGCGAATTAGGTCAAGCACATCGTAATCCTCCAGATTCGCTTCCAATAAGCCTTCGAAATCGACGACTAGCGAGAAAATAATCTGGTCCTTGACCGCCTTCAAATTAACTCCTTCGAAATAGGATGCCATTTCTGCAAACAAATGATTTTAGTGTATTCGGTGTTCAAGGAATTTTTGCTCTGAAAAATTTAGGGTTTCTGGTAAGCGTAAAAGGTAAAGTAAGGGTTTTCTTTCCTTATAAAGAAGATGAAAAGACGTATGGATTAATTTATAATATATTTGAATGGTGGTACGCCTTTTGATATTCTTTTGAATTTCAAATTTGAATTGGTGGTCCATTTTTAAAATTTGACGGTTGATTTTGATTGGCCACCGTGGAGGTCGTTTTAATAAGCGATTGACGCGTGTATTAAAATTGCCACTTGGCTTAGGAAAATATATATTTAAATGCCATTTGTTAACCAAAATTAATATAATAATATTATAAATATGGCAGATAATAATTAAATATTCAGAGGTCAGTTTAGAAAACTTAGCTGGTCTGATTTGTTGACTGTTGACCGCCCGTATCGTGAGTTGACTTCGCCCGATATTACGATCGCCTAGGTTGCTTTGTCCGCCCTTCGCCTTCTTGCTGCATCGGAAAGGATCCGATTCTCCACTGGGTCCGTCCTTCCTCCGAAATGCTTGACTTACTTGATTTACTAGATTCCCAATCTAGTAATCCAAGATCTCTCGCCGCCTCCAAAATCTTTCTTCTCGCAAGGGTTTGGTAAAGATGTCACTATCCGGTAGTCTCAGGCCGACTCTTTCAACTCTAACCCTTTGTTAAGCACATGATCTCGATGAAGTGGTGCTTAACATCAATGTGCTTCGTCCCTTGAGTGCAAACCGGATTGTTGGTTATTGCAATAGCACTATTGTTGTCACACCAGATAGAACTTCATTGGCAATAATATTATAATCCCTTAGTCCTGCCTAATCCATAAAATCAGGCACAATAACTACCGCTGACTAGGTATTCGACTCAGAGTGGAGATAGAGTTAGAAACTCGCTTCTTGCTAAACCAGATATCACCGGGTTCCTAGGAATTGGCACGTTCCACTAGTGCTCTTCCTGTTGATTTTGCATCCTGCGAAATCTGCATCTGAGTATCGTGACAGCTCGAAATTATCATCCTTGGGATACCATAGTCCAACATTGATTGTGGACTTAAGGTATTTTATTATCCTCTTGGCTGCATCTAGGTGTGATTGCTTCGGCTTGGACTGAAATCGCGCACAAACTCAAACAGCATAGGATATGTCTGGCCTGCTTGCAGTGAGGTACAGAAGAGATCCAATGAGTCCTCTGTAGTGGGTTTAGTCCACTGATATGCCTGCCTCATCTGCATCCAGATGAGTACTTGTGCTCATAGGAATTCTTACTGGCTTGGCTGATTCCATTCCAAATCTCTTGATCAGGTCTCTGGTATACTTAGCTTGGTTGATGAAAATTCCTTTTTCCATCTACTTAACTTGTAGTCCGAGAAAGAAGTTAAGCTTTCCCATCATACTCATCTCAAATTCTCCTTGCATGAGATTGGAGAATTTCTCGCATAGCTCTGGATTGGTTGATCCGAATATGATGTCATCCACATATATCTGGACTATTAATATGTGGCCTTCGTGCTCCACTCTGAATAGGGTTTTGTCCACCTTTCCTTTGCAAAAACCATTTTTCTCAAGAAACACAGACAATGTTTCATACCACGCTCTAGGTGCTTGCTTAAGTCCATAGAGAGCCTTTAACAGCTTATAGACTTTGTCTCCTTTGACAAAACCTGGGGTTTGCTCTACATAGACTTCTTCTTCTAGGATTCCATTTAGAAAAGCACTCTTTACATCCATCTGATATACTTCAAAATCCTTGAATGCAGCATATGCGAGGAATAGTCTGATGGCCTCTAATCTTGAAACAGGTGCATAGGTTTCATCAAAATCTATTCCTTCACACTGTGAATAACCTTTTGCTACAATTCTGGCCTTATTCCTAACAACAGCTCCGTCTTCATCACTCTTATTTTTGTACACCCATTTGGTGCCAATAACCTTCTTGTGATCAGGTCTGTCTGTTAGTTCCCAAACTTTGTTTCTCTCCATCTGCTCCAATTCCTCTTGCATGGCATTTATCCAAGAGTAATCTTCTAGGGCTTGTTCTGTAGTTTTAGGTTCTATTTGTGACATAAAGCATGAGAACATAGGCATTCCTGCTGGTAGGGTTGACTGTCTTGTCTTAACTCCATCATTCAACTTTCCTATGATTTGCTGGATTGGATGATCTTTGAGCCACTTGGGGATGTCGTCTTCCTCTGGGTTTGTTCCCTCTGTTGAATTGCTCGGGTGGATTTCTGCATCAGCTGGGTTCTGGTCTGCAACTGGATCAGCTACCGTCTTGTCATCTGCAGGTTGGATCTGATCTGCAGGTGAGTCTTTGTCAGCTACAGCTGGGTCTTCATCGGGCAATCGCTGGATCGATAGGTTCGGTGATCCCGCCTCGACCGCATTGGGTCTTCAGCAGCTGCAGCTGGATCATCAGGCTGGTCTGCAGGTGAGTCCACCATTCTAGTGTCATGTACAATGACTTCTTCAAGGGTCGCTGACTTGAGCTTGTTCTCAATTAGCTCAACTTGCTTCCTGTACTCAACGGTAGATTCATCAAAAACAACATGGGGCATTTCCTCCACAACTAAGGTTCTTTTATTAAAAACTCTATATGCCTTGCTTCTTTGTGAATATCCCATAAAGAGACCGTCATCAGTTTTAGCATCAAAGGCATTTAGTTGTGTTTTACCGTTTTTGTGGATGAAACACTTACAACCAAAAACATGAAAGTAAGCAACAGTAGGAGTTCTATTATTCCAAACCTCATAGGGAGTTTTGCCATGTCTCCCTACTATCATACTCTGCTCGGGTGTGACAGTCGTGTTGATGCCTTCACCGAACCTTTGGGCAGATCCGCTTCTGCAATCATGGACCTTGCTGCTTCCTTCAGGGTTCTGTTCCTTCTTTCAGCAACACCATTCTGCTAGGGCGTCCTGGCTGCAGAGAGCTCATGCTGGATCCCATTCTGATCGCTGTAATCAGTTATCGCCTTGTTGAGAAACTCTCCTCCTCTATCTGATCTGATCTTGATGATGGATAGGGATTTCTCATTCTGGATCCTTCTCAGCAGCTCAGGTAACTTGGTCAAGGTTTCACTTTTCTTATATAGGAAGATAATCCAAGTGTACCTTGAATAATCATCTACAATTACAAGTGCATGCTTTCGCCGCTCAGAGTCCTTGGATTGATAGGACCAAATAGATCCATGTGGAGTAGATCCTAGATCCTTGTTGTGAGAGTTGTAGGCTGGACTGGCTTGAACGATGCTCTGGTCTGCTTTCCTTTCTGACATGCATCACAAAGCGCTTCCTTCTTGAATGCTTCATTTGGAAGTCCTCTGACCAGCTTCTGAGAACTAATCTTGTTGATGGCTTTGAAGTTCAGGTGACATAGTCTTTTGTGCCACAGCCATCCGTTCTCAGCTACTATCTTGGATAGAAAACAGGAGTTAGGTGTTCCTACGTTCCAATCAATCATATAGACATCTCTCCTTATGAAACCTTGTAGCTTTACTTCTCCAGATAAGATATCTATCACCATACATTTCCAGATGGTGAAGACTACTAGGTTCTTCTCGTCACAGAACTGGCTTATGCTCAGGAGGTTGTACTTGAGCCCTTTGACATAATGAACTTTGGATATCACAATATTTCCTCAGTGCAGCTCTCCAAAGCCTTTTGTTTGTCCTCTAGAGCTATCTCCAAAGGTTACATCGGGACCTCTTTCTTTGGTGTATTTGGACAACATCTTCTTGTTCCCGGTCATATGCCTCGAGCATCCAGAATCTACAAACCATTCTTCACCTCCAAAATTTGAGCTTGTGGAGATGTGATTGTAGTCCTTCCACCTTTTCTGCAATCAGACAAGCAGAGATTTAGGTACCCAAATCTGTGTGGGTCCTTTGGGGTTAGCTGGTTTCCTGGAGAATTGATTTCTCCTTGGATTATAGAAATTGTTATTATTATTATAACCCTCATAAGGTGTGTAAGGTCGATGTCTGAATCTCCTGTTTGGATTGTATACCGGATATTCCTCAAAATGTTGATAGTGTGGGCCATTTCTAAATCTAGGCTGAGACCATTTATTAAATCTTTGTGGTCTCCACACTTATTCATTTTGGTAATTAGGATAACCTTGAGGTTTCCATCTGCCCCTCCCATTATGAAATCTGTTTTTAGGGAGTTGTTGGTAATAGTGGGCATGTTGTCTGGGCTGCTGCTTCTGCTTGGGCCATTGCCTAGTCGCCTGTCTAGGTGGCTGCCTTGTATAACCTGACTGCAGCCTAGACATGTGACTTGGCTGTTGCCTGTTTTTAAATATCGGTTTATATATAGGCTCAACAGTCGAGACAATTGTTTCTCCCTTGATAAACTTTCTTTTAGAACTAGAGGGAGTGTGAGGATCATATCCAAGGCCTGATTTGGAATATAGTAGCCTTTTATTGGTACACAATTCTTCCAGGGTTGAAGACGCCTTCAGGGAGGTTATTTCCTGCGCCTGAGTTTTATTTACCTGTGTCAGCTTAGTAAACTCAGTTTTGGCATGAGCAAGTGCAGCTGATTTTTCTTTAAGTAAAATGGTTAGTCTGTTTATCTCAGCTGTATTAACATCAGCCTGGTTTTTAAAGTCAGCTGCAGTTATCTCAACCTTATTCAGATCTAGGCTGAGTTTTTCGAAATCATTTTTCAGCTGCCTATTCTCATCTTGCAGCTGAGTCTTCTCTGCTGATACAGTTTGGTGTGCAGATTTGAGTGTTTCAAAATCTTTAAATAACTGATTTACCGATTCGTGCAGATCCATATCTTGTGACATGGCTGAACTGTTATTTGAACCGGTGGGTTTAGAAGTTACCTCTTCATCAGCTAGGTTTGCCATCAGGCAGTCATACTCCTCATCTTCATCAGAAAAGAATCCGCTGCTTGATTCGACATGCTCCTGGTCTTCTCCGATGAGGGCCTTTCTTCTATCTTCCTTTCTGCCCACCTCCTTCTTGCTTTTGTCCTTCTTGAGCTCGTGATACCCATTTGGATGTGTCCTGTCTTGTGACAATTGTAGCATTCTACTTTCCAGCCTTCCAAATTTTCCGGTTCCTTCTCGATTCTCCTTATAATTTTTCTTGTATTTGGAGTAGTTCTTTCTAAAGTTGCTGAACCTTTGCATTATAAACGCCATTTCTTCCTCAAAATCTAATGGATTTGGAGGCTTTACATCAGATAGGCTCTTGGCAGGGGACTCGGCTGCAAATGCTATTCCCTTCTCTGCAGGCTCAGTTGAGGATGAACTTGGAAGCTCGAACTCATAAGCCTTCAGATCAGAGAACAGCTCTTGGATCTTTATCTTATTCAGGTCCTTGGACTCTCTCATGGCCACGGCCTTCATGCTCCATTCAGGGTTGAGAGATCTGAGAACCTTCAGTGCCATTTCCCTGTTGCCATAGGTTTTGCCGAGGGAGTTGATCTCATTAATAATCTCAGTGAACCTTGTGTCCACTTGATCTATGGATTCGCCGTTCTTCATTTTGAAATTGTCAAAATTTTGAATAGCGATTGACAATTTATTTTCTTTGATTAGCTCTGTTCCCTCACACATTAAAGCTAATGTGTCCCAGATTTCCTTGGCATTTTTGCAGTTCTTGATCTTGACCATGGTGGATTTGTCAAGAGTCTGATATAATACATCTTTGGCCCGGTTATCAAGATTGGCCAGTTTTTTTTCATCGGGAGTCAGCTCCGTCCTCTTCTTAGGAATCTTCTCTGGCTTCCCTGCTGCGATCTCCTCTGCTGTGTTGTCCTTCTCGAAGATGAATGGACCATCCTCTATGATGCACCACATGTCGTCATGAATCGAAGATAAGTGTGCCTGCATCCTTATCTTCCACAGATCATACTCGTCAACTGAAAACACAGGGAGTCTAGAATGCATGTGTTCCATTATAAAATGAGAGTAAAGATATATCTTTGATATAGATCTGGTTCGTGAAATAAATGAACCAACCTCTCTGATACCACTTGTAGGTCACAAGTCGTCCAGGTACAAGTCTAGGGGGGGGTGAATAGACTTGTAGAAACTCTTAAACTCTTTTTCATGAAGAGTGAGTTTCTTCAGCTGATAGGTAAACAACTGACTTGGAGTCGTTTGTTCTTTAATATATGCGGAAGTCAGCTGATGACGAATAGAAAGCAACTAATGAAACACTTAACAATGAATGCAGCAGTTAAAGTATGATGCAATAAAACAGTAAAGAACGCAGGCGATTATAGTGGTCTCAGAGGTGGGGTAATCCTCTACTAATCCACTTTTCTCCAAACCAGTTGGAGATGAATTCACTATAATTCTCAACCAGTGATAAATATTACAGTGATTCAAACAAAACTACAACAGCTTCCAACCAGTGGAAATCCGTGCCGTTGTACCACACTTGACTGCCTTGCACCTCTTGATCCTTGATCTTTGGATGCCTTTACAGTCTCTAACTTCAACCAGTGAAGTACCCCGAACTCAGTATTATAGACAAGAGTTTTTGTCTTCTCCAACCAAGAGCTTCTTTAAGTATGGACTTTTAGAACCGCTCTTTTCACGATGCTATAGATTGCTTTTTGATTGCTTGAGTGCTTTGATCGCTTGAAAGTATGTTCGCACCGGTGATTGCTCAGTTTCAAATCTTCGGATATATATAGGTCACGATCTCTGAGCTTTTTCCTTGTAGCCGTTGCAAATCTTTTGAACAAATCCGTCCGTTGGAGGGAGACTTCTTTGTTTAACCTTTCTGAACGTTGCAAGGCTGGATTCCCATTATTTTATTCTATCTTCCGACCGTTGTGAAGACTATGCATGTGATGTGCCGAATCTTTTGATTATAAAACGTTTAAAGTCTTCAAGGTGGGTCTGGATAGCTTTTTTAATTCATATCTCTTGCGGGAATCTCTCCAATTTGTCTCTTCACGTTGCATGTGACTTTCCGTAATACTTGAATTTTCAAAGCATGCTGATGTGGACTTGGAGTACTTGGCTGACTTCGACTAGGCTGATGAGCAGTTGACATCTCTGCAGTCTGGACCTCTCTGATGTTCACTGTTTGTAACTTATCTGATCAGGTGACTTGTCTGAGGTACCTTGGCTGCAGTCTGGTCAAACTTCTCTGATAAAATGTGTTGACCAGAACTACTCTGACTCGACTCGACTGATCCTCTCTGATGGACTTAGCTGTACTCAGTACTTAGCCGATTTTAGCCTAACTAATTTTTGGCCTACAGAAGATACTCATTTGGTTCTTCTTTACATTTTGCCAAGTTTTATATTTAACATATTTGGCCTATGGAAGATACTCATTTGGTTCTTCCTTACATTTTTGCCAAGTAATAAACATTTGATTTTATATTAATGACATCATCAAAATCTAACAAGTATTCCTAACACTATCCATCTCCCCAAAATCCGATCACGGTCCTTTAAAAAATTATTCACGTCCTTCATCACCTGTGAATCCTGGATTTTCTGACCCTCCGTCTTTATCACTGCCTTCCTCCCCAACTTTTTACCCGGAATTCATCAACAAACCGTTTCTCTCAAATACTTTTATCCCGTCTTCGTCTACGGGAATCCTTATCAAAAATCTTACAAATCTAACTGTTAAATCGTCGGGCGAAGAGAATACATCCGTTCCCATAGATCCGGCAGAAAACAACACCTAAACAAACTGCTCGGTAATTAACAAGGAAGGGATTTCGGTCACACTCGATGATTTCCCGACCCCATCCACCCTCGATTTCGTGGCAGCATCTGTTTCGGAAGTGGCGACGCAATATAATCCAAAAAACCTAGATGAAATCACGCCTCCTGTGAGCGGCGAACAGGCGGATCTGAATGACCTCTCAATGGATCCCAAAATGAAGGTCAAGGGTAAAGCTGTTGCTGTTATTCAGGCTAGATCTACCGACATCAGGCCAAACAAAGAAGGGAATCATATTCCTCCATCCATTTCGGGGATAAAATCGTATGCTGCAGCGACTTCCGGTGGCACGGACCACTTGCAAGGGGTTTTTGGCAAGGTGGACCGGTCAGGTGAGGTGCCTACTGTGCTCTTTTCGAAACCAGAGTGTAATAAGGCGTCAAAAGCTTTCCACCTCTTGGTGGTTGGTAAGTTCTCTTACGGTAAACCAGCGAACAAGGTAATCCATACCACCCTTCATAATCTTGGTTATAAACCGTGTAAAGTCCAGTATCTGAACCTCCGACATGTTTAATTACCTGTTTCAATGAGGAACAATTTGCTAAACTCCGTATTTAACGCGAAATACCGATTGCTGGACTCCCGATGAGGGTCCTGAAATGGACACCAGATTTTGATTTTAAAAATGAACCGCCGGTTGTTCTGGTTTGGCTTAAAGCCTTTGCTCTCCCTATTCAATGGTATGATGTTCGGAGCCTTAAAACAATTGCTAGTGTTTTTGGTGAATTTGTCATGGCTGACGAAGTCACTCTTTCTAAATCTCATTTAAACTATGCTCGTTTTTGTGTTGAAATAAATCTGGAAACTCCACCGGTTGAAAAATTTGCGATATCATGTAATGGTAAATCTGTTGATATTAATGTTCAATTTGAACGATTGCCAAGATACTGTCATTTTTGCATTCATATTGGCCATACGGAAATGGACTATTATATTAAGAACCATAAACTCAGGCCAAATTTTGCCGAAAAAAATAAACGGCTTGCTGAAAAGCTTTCGCAAGTTAACTATGTTGTTAAAGATAACAAAAAGGCTGAGAAAGCCCCACTGGTTTTGGAACAGGAAGAACTTTTGGTCCAACAAAAAGGGAATGATTTTATTGCTGTTGATTCACACAAAACTAATTTATCTCACTGTGTGCAGGATAAGGCGGTCCCGGTTAAGGATGCTCTATCTAATAATCCATTTATTGCCCTTAATTAGATTGATGGTGATGAACTTATTTTGTTAGATTCTATTAAACCTACTGCTGACCCTGTTTTGCAGGACAATATTCCGATTCCACCTCTAGCTGACAAGCCAGACATGCTTGGGAGAGACTTACTCTCCCCTGATCTTGCCCTGGCTCAGCCGGGGGAACTCCCCCTATTTTGGTTTGTAATCCCCTCCCCAAGATGGAAGGAGCAGCCAAGGACAGTGATGAGTGCTCTCACAAGAAACTTAAGGAAAAAGAGAACAGTGACCTTTCCAGGGACACTGGCTCGGCTTCATCTGAGTCTTGTGGAGACACTGAGTCCGACTTGGACACCCCTGATGTTAGCCCTGATATTGATTCTGATGTTGGTGTAGGGCAAGTGGTGTTGGCCCTACCTCCTCCCATTCCTAAATCCCCCCGGAGTTTAAGGAAAGAGCAGCGCCGTTTACGGGATATTGAATATTGGAGACAATTGGAAAGGGAGGCCCAGGGCCTCGTTGGTTCTTCCAAAGACCATGACCTGAATAACGTTAATAACACGGAGCGCAGGAGGAGAAGTGCGAGAATTCAGAAACCCCCTAATGTTTCTAATGATTAACACACTCATTTGGAACGTTAGGGTGTTGGGTAAGAAAGGCGCTAAACGTAATGTTAAAAATCTTAGTAGGGACCACCAAGTGAATATTTTGGCCCTTATCGAGCCAAAAATTTCACTTGACTCGGCCTATTTTTGTAGATATTTAAATTTTGATAAAGTTGTGGCTAACCAGAGTAACCATATCTGGGTTTTCTTTAACTACCACCACTCTTTCCAAATTTTAAACAACACTGATCATTTGCTTCACATGAAAGTCAGTTCAAATGCTTCTCATGTCCCCTATTATTTAACCATTGTATATGGGAAAAATACTAGGGTCGAAAGGAGGGCCCTTTGGGATGACCTTCTTGTGGCTAACAATAATTAGGGGCCTTGGATGGTCGGAGGCAATTTTAATATCATTTTACACCCTTTTGAAAAAAAAGGTGGTGCCCCCCCACTCCCTCGTAGATGGAAGACTTTCATGACGCGCTTTTTGACTGTAATCTTGTTGATTTCGGCTACTTTGGGCCAGCCTTTACGTGGTATAGTAATTTGTTGGGCTTCGGTCAGCATCCTGCCTGCATTAGCTTAAAAATGCGCGAGGCGCGGCTTGCGATTCGACCTGTGAGATCTGCACTAGAAAGTGGTTAAATGAATTGATTTGGACTACTCATACCAACAAGATGCATCTTCTTTTCTGGTATCCATCTTATAAAAACTCCAAAGTTAAGCGTGCTTGGCCTGGAGTAGTTATGGGATGGGTGACCCCCTGGGAAGTTTCTCAGGTACGCGTGAGTGAGGACAAAACGCGCTAGAAAAGATTCGTGTTGGTACAGTGGGGACAGTCTTCATCATTCTAGGGACCAACAATTGGTATCGGAGCAAGTCACGGGTGCGGATTCCCTCGGAGTATCCTAAAATAGAGGCTGCCAGAATGTTGGAACTGAGAGGCGGGCATGCAGCAGATATTGCCACTTGGCCGAATCGAGATCTTTGGTGCAGTGGAGGTTGTCAGGTGCTGGAGGGCTATGTGATCAAATCTAGTATGCTGGAACTGAGATACTGGCGCAGCGGAAGTAAACGGAGGTGTAACATATGCTGATGTCAAGTGTTGGAGGACTGTGTGAATGAATCCAGCCGCTAGAGGGCTGTGTGATCAAATCTAGTTCGCGGAGTTTTCCAGACTATGGGGCTGAAATGCTGGCAGATACTGGGAGGGTGATTGTTGGGCTTCGGTCAGCATCCTGCCTGCATTAGCTTAAAAATGCGCGAGGCGCAGCTTGCGATTCGACCTGTGAGATCTGCACTAGAAAGTGGTTAAATGAATTGATTTGGACTACTCATACCAACAAGATGCATCTTCTTTTCTGGTATCCATCTTATAAAAACTCCAAAGTTAAGCGTGCTTGGCCTGGAGTAGTTATAGGATGGGTGACCCCCTGGGAAGTTTCTCAGGTACGCGTGAGTGAGGACAAAACGCGCTAGAAAAGATTCGTGTTGGTACAGTGGGGACAGTCTTCATCATTCTAGGGACCAACATAATTTAATTTGGCAAAGGCTTGATAGAATTTTACACTCTCCGGCTTGGTTTGACACTTTTTCGGATTCGAGTGTGAAATATCTATCTCGCCTTCACTCGGATCATACTGCGATTCTTTGTTGTTTTGGCAATAACAACTTTAAACCTAAGCCCTCGTTTCATTTCCAAAACATGTGGGTTAAACACAATTTTTTTTTGCAAACGGTGAGGGAATCCTGGGAGATTCCGGTTCACTCTGTGGGGATGTTCAAACTCATTAATAAATTGTCGAGAATCAGACTTACTTTGAAAGACTGGAATAAAACCCATTTCGGCGATATATTTTCTAAAGTTTTCGAAGCCAGGGAGCTTGTGTCGGACGCCGAACGCAAGTTTGATAACAATCCTTCTGAGAATAACCTTATTTTATTAAACAAGCCTAGAGCCAATTTGAATCTGAAAATGGCTATGGAAGAAGAATTTTGGAAACAGAAAACTAATTTAAAATGGTATCTTGAAGGGGAGCATAACACCAAATTTTTTCATGACTTTATCAAATCCAAAAGAAGCAAAAGTCGGATTTTCCAAATCATGGATAACATCCAAATTACCGACCCCGCTGATATCCATAATTCTGGGGTGAATTATTTCTCTAATGTGTTTAAATCTTATGATTTGAATCCGTCTAATATTAGAACGGATATTATTCCTTGCCTGATTAATACGGATGACAACGATACTCTGTGTGCTGTGCCGGATGTAGATGAAATTAAACTTGCTATTTTTAGTATCGATCTGGGTAGTGTGGTGGCTTGGATGGTTTCAATGCTTTATTTTTTCATTGATGTTGGGATATTATTGCACCGGATGTGTGTGAGGCCGTGTGGGATTTATTCTCCGGAAACCCCATGCCTAAATCTTTTTCATGTACTACTATATCCCTTATCCCCAAATGCTTCCCCCTCGCCTGGAAAGATTTTAGGCCGATTAGCCTATGTAATACTACATACAAAATGTTATCGTTTTTTTCGAACCCCCCAAGAATGTTATAGTTTTTTTCGAACGTCTTTACAATAAATTTTTGTGGGGTACTAACGACAATAGGAAGAGACTCCATTGGGGGGCTTGGCTTAAACTCTGTTACCCCAAGGGGGAAGGTAGCCTCGGATGTAGGAGTTTGATGGACATCATTATAGCAGTCGAGATTAAACTTTGGTGGCGGTTTCGTACATCATCTAATATTTGGTCCCAATTTATGAGGAATAAGTATTGTAAGCGGCTTCATCCGATGGTGGTTAAATCCAACCCTTATGATTCGCCTACATGGAAAAATCTTTGTGATATTCGTTCCCTTGTGGATAAATGGATCTTTTGGAATATCGGGAATGGTGATATTTCGTTTTGGCATGACAATTGGTGCGACTTCAGACCGTTGTCCCAATGGGCCTCCAATCCCCGATCGAACGCCACCATCGACCATTTTTGGATTCCTAACAGGTGGGATCGGTCAAAACTCTTCTTCGTGATTCCTTCGGACCTAGGAGACTATGTTTTGACCTTCCCCACCCACGGGGAGGCTGCCCCGGTCGCCCGCAAAGCTGTTTGGAAACTTACCCCCCATGGCGGTTTCTCTTTTAAAAGCGCGTGGGAGGCGATCCGGCAATGGCACGATACTCATCTTATTCTTAAATTCTGTTGGAACCCAATTCTTTCCCCGACTATGTCTTTCTTTATGGTTAGACTTTTTAAAAAATGGATCCCCACCCCCGATGGCCTTAGATCAAGGGGAATCTTCGCCGATATTTCGTGTTTCTGTTGCGGTGGTGAGGAGGACCTTCCTCACCTTTTTCTCAATGGGCTGGTTTCCTCGTCGGTCTGGGCCAATTTTTGCACCTTAGTGGGGGTTCATTTATTGCAAACCAGTTGCATTAAATTAGTCCTCTCCAATTGGTTTAATAAGGCATCGGGAGACGTCCACATTTTTCGTATTATCCTTGTCCTTATTTTGTGGATTATTTGGTGTTCTAGGAATGACATGCGGGCCAAGAGGATGCCTTTCACGGCTCAATGCGTGTGTGATCGCATTTGGGATTTTTTTGTTTATGATCAAAAGTCATAGGAGCCTTAAGCCGCGGGCTTGGCTCGGCATTCCAGCTTTAACGGACATTTTGGGTGTCTTTGTGTGCCCTTGCAATTTTAATAATCGTTATGTTTGTAATTGTAAACACAAAAAATAAAAAAAACTATTTTAGTCAAATGGGCCAAACCGAGCCCCGGGATTACAAAAATCAATATGGATGGAGCTTCGAAAGGCAACCCGAGCGAATTGGCTGTTCTGGGGGAATCGCTAGGAACTCCGCGGGCGACCCTCTTTTCGCATTTCTCGAATTTATCGGCACTCACACGAATAATTTTGCCGAACTTTTCGCTATTTGGAGAGCCTTGGATCTTTGTCTCGAGAGGAAAATTCTCAAGGTTGGGGTGGAGATCGACTCGGCTTTTGCTCTCTCTCTCTCTCTCTTTACATTGCCTAACATCGGGAATTGGTAGTCCAAAGCATTCGTCACAAAATCTTGGCATTTCGTCGTTCTATGGATATCTCATTCTCCCATATTTATCGGGAAGGGAATGCCATTGCGGACCACTTGGCCAACGGAGCATACAAGTCCAAAAATTTTCGTCTTTATAGCCCATCGGACCTATCCGGGTAGATTCGTGGTATGATTAGGCTTGACAAAAGCACTTCCCCGTATGTTAGATTCAAATAGGCCGCTTGATTGGCCGAGTTTCATGTCGTTTTAATTTTATGTTGGGCGTGTTGAGTGGCTCATCCTCCCTCAAACTCTTTGGACGTGTAGTGGGTCTCGTCCCCCACATTTCTGATCCGTCGAATAAATTTCGTTTTTTTGAAAAAAAAAGTATGATCCTACCCCGAGGGCGGCCAATTTTGCGAAAAGGCTTGGAGGTGAGGCCACCCCGAAGAAATTTTTTAATTTGATTGCGGTTAGATGGGGTAAACCGTGTGTTGGGTGGGTTAAATTAAATACGGATGGTGCGGCTAAGGGTAATCCGGGTTGTGCAGGTTCGGGTGCCATTGTCCGTAATCATTTTGGGATCCCTATCTTTTATTTCTCGGAATTTATAGGGGATCAAACTAACACTTATGCGGAACTTTATGCGATTTGGAGGGGAATTGATCTTTGTTTGGAAAATTTTTTTGAAAATATTTGGGTGGAAGTGGACTCTAAAGTGGCTATTCGGGTCATTAACGAGAATGCCACTTGTCATTGGAAACTCCAAAGTTTGGTTGTGAAAATTCGTGAATTTTTCTCGAAGGCCAACATTCGTATCTCCCACATTTATAGAGAATGAAATGGTGTTGCTGACATCCTAGCTAATCAAGGTTGTGATCGTCGGGATTATTTTTGCTCGAATGGCCATGATCTCAAGGGAAAAATTCTTGGTATTATTAGGCTTGATAAAATTAGCTTCCCTTATAGTAGATGTAAAAAAGTGTGATTTTGTTATTGGCCTTCTTTTTGGCCAACTTTCTTTGCAATTAGTCAGGGCATCAATTGGTCTTTGATTTAAGTTTGGGCGTGGAGAGGGGCTCGTCCTCCCTCAAACGTTTTGGGCGTGTAGTGGACCTCGTGCCCCCACATTTCTGATCCGTCAAATAATATCTGCCTTTTTTTAAAAAAAAAAAGTATGATCCTACACCTCGCAAGAATTCATTCAGTCCTCTTCTCTTAGATGAGGACATTGAATGTGATACCTCCCCCAACACTAGCAGTCCTGAGTCTGATCAGGACATCCCAAGTCCCACTCATATAACTGTGCTGGCTCTTAGGGTGCAAAACAATGTAGATAATGTTAACTTGAATGCTAAACATAAAGAGATGAATACAAACCAGAAAAATAAGGAAGATTTGAGAAGAAGTGGTAGACTAGCTCCCAAATCTTCTAAATGATTAGTACAATGATATGGAATATTAGAGGCATGGGCAATCCAGCAGCCCAAATTTTTTTAAAAAGTTTAATTTATGAGAATAAAATTAATATTTTGGGCATTATTGAGCCTAAGGTTGATCTTAACCCTCAATTTTTCTGCAGATTACTTGGTTTTCCCTCTGTTGTTGCTAATGTTAGTAACCATAATTGGGTGTTCCATGACAATAACAACTTGTTCCAGATTTTACATAATACAGCTCATATTCTCCACCTGGAAATTACTTCTACTTTAACCCCTAGGCCCTTTTTAGTTACTGTTGTGTATGGTAAGAATACCAGAGTGAAGAGGTATCACCTTTGTAATGATCTCAGTGTTTTGGTAGTCATCACCATGAGCCATAGATGATTGGTGGGGATTTTAATATTGTGCTTAGAAATTCTGAAAAAAAAGGGGGGCTCCCCCTATCCAGTTTGAGATGGATGATTTTTCTGATGCCATTATGGATTGTAATCTCTTTGAGGTAGGGTTCTCTGGTAGCCCTTTTACCTGGTATAGTGATTCCATTTGGCAGAGATTGGACAGAATCCTTTTAAACTCTGAGTGGTTTGACCTTTTCCCTACCCCCTCCATCATACATCTTCCCAGATATACATCTGACCATCATCCTATAATATGTAATTTCTATGATGTATTTGTTAAGATTAAAAATTCATTCAGATTCCAAAATATGTGGACTAAACATCATCTTTTCATGAATATTGTTAATGATTCTTGGTCTATTCCTGCTGCTATCAGAGGGATTCATAGGCTGACCCTGAAACTTAATAGATTGAAAGTCACTCTTAGAGATTGGAACATGTATCAATTTGGGAATTTATTCAACAACATTGTTATGGATAAGGAGCAGGTTGCTAATGCTGAGCTCAATTTTGATAATGATCCCTCTCCATCTAATCTTTCCATCCTAAAAAAAGAGAAATCTAATTTGGACAATATTCTCTCCATGGAAGAAGAATTTTGGAAACAAAAAGCCAATATTAAGTGGACTCTTGAAGGGGAGAGGAACACTAAATTTTTTCATAATCTGGTTAAAATCAAAAGGAGCAAAGTTAGTATAAGGCAGACTACTTGTAATGGCATCATTATATCTGATCCTAGTTTTATTGCACAATCTTCCATTGATTACTTCTCTGGCCTCTTTGCTGACAACAATCCCCTGCTTGACAATATAGACCAGGCTATTATCCCCAACATCATTTCTGACAATGATAATGCTATGTTATGTGCTCTTCCTGATTTAAATGAGGTGAGAATGGCTATCCTTGGCCTGAATCCTAATGTGGTGGCTGGACCTAATGGATTCAATGCTTTATTTTTTCAAACATGCTGGAAAATCATCTCTGATGATGTTCTTGAAGCTACTACTGATTTTTTTCAAGGTTCCACCCTGTCTAAGTCTTACACTTCCACTACCTTAACCTTAATCCCCAAAATTGACTCCCCTTCTTCTGGTAAGGATTTCAGGCCCATCAGCCTTTGTAATAATATACAAAAAATTATTTCTAAAATCATGGGGCTGAGATTAAGTAAACTCCTTCCTAAACTTATTTCCCCATCCCAGACTGGTTTTATTAAAAATAGAATTATCACAGACAACATTCGGGTTGCTCAGGAAATTACCCATGATATTTCTGGATGTGCTGAGAATCTGATTGTTAAATTGGATATGGAAAAAGCCTATGATAGACTGAATTGGAATTTTCTTTACCAGGTTCTTGCTGGTTTTGGTTTCTCTAAGGTTTGGATTTAGTTAATTAAGAACCACATATCTAATTGCTGGTTTTCTGTTCTGATTAATGGTTCTCCTGCTGGGTTTTTTTAATTCTCAAAGAGGTATTAGATAAGGTGATCCTCTATCACCCATGCTTTTTGTTTTGGCTGCTGATTACCTCTCTAGGAGTCTGGATAATACTTTCAATAAGAATCCTGAAATGTACTTTAAAACTAGGAAAATTGTTAATGCTAATGTCTCCCACTTAGCTTTTGCTCATGATGTTCTTATCTTCCTCAAAGCCAGGAGAAACAATCTCATTTTCCTGAATAAATGTTTACATAATTATGAGGACCTTTTTCGGCAGCTTAACACTCATAAAAGTCAGTTTATCTTGCACAACCCTGATGACACCCTTAGTGATCTTGTTCACTCTTCCACAGGCTTCAAGCCCTCTGCTCTCCCTATTACTTACTTAGGTTCTCCTCTTTGGAAGGGGAACCAAACTTTTGATATATTCAGGGATCTTTTTTCCAAAATGCAAAGAAATATTCAAGGCTGGATTATTTTTACCTGACCACTGGGGGGAGAATGGAACTAATTAAAACTACATTGAATTCTATGTCCTTTTATGTGCTTCAAGTTCTGAGACCTCCTAAAAATGTGATCATTCATTTAGAAAGTATGTTTAATAGGTTCCTTTGGGGTTCTAGGGATAATAAGAAAAACCTTCACTGGTGTTCTTGGAATGGCTTATGTTTTCCCTTGCAGGAGGGTGGTCTAGGTTTTAGAAACCTTAATGATATTATGCAGGCTGCTGAGATCAAATTGTGGTGGCGTTTCAGGACCAATTCTAATATTTGGTCCAATCTTCTCAAAGATAAATATGGTAAACGGCATCACCCTAAAATTATCAAAATGAATCCCTATGACTCTACAATATGGAAGAGAATGTGTGAGGTGAGGTTGCAGGCCGAGGAGTGGATATATTGGGGGCTTGGAAATGGGGATATATATTTTTAGCATGATAATTGGTGTTCCTTCAGTCCCCTACCCCAATTTCACCATGGTACTAAATCTAATTTGTTGGTAAAAAATGTTTGGAATGATACTGGTTGGGATATTTTGAAGCTTCAAGATCTGATTCCTAGTGATATTTGTGATCATATTTGTGTATTACCTACACATGGTTAGGTTTGTAAACCTTTTTGGAAGTTGAGTTCTAACTGCTCCTTCTCTTTTAAATCTGCTTGGCAGGCGATTAGAAAATCCCAAATTTCTACTAACATTTTTTCCAAAGTTTAGAATTCTGTTCTTACTCCTTCTATATCCATTTTTATTGTTCGTCTTTTGCACAATTGGATCCCTACCTCTGATGGTCTTCGCAACAGGGGTATTATTGTTACTAATGATGAGTGTTTTTGTTGTTAGGATGTGGAAAACAACCCCCACCTGTTTCTTAAGGGCCCAATTGCTGATTCAGTTTGGGCTAACCTTTATTTTTTGGTAGGAATTGACCAGCTTAAAACGGATAACATTGGCTTTATTTTAGCCAATTGGTTCAACAAAGGAACTGGCTCATGTCATATTTTTTACATTATCCCGGTTTTCATACTTTGGTTTTTGTGGTGTTCCAGGAATGACAAACGGGTCAATAAAATTCCCTTTACTGCTCAGCGTGTCATCAATCGGGTGTGGAAATACTTAGCTACCATCAAGCAGATTGACAAGATCAACTGGAAAGGCGCCTTATTTTTTGTGATTTATTGGAGATCAATCATTGTAAAATATATAGACCTCCTAAAATTACTATAGTTTTTTGGATTAAACCCTCCCCTAGTATTGTAAAATTAAACACTGATGGGGCTTCGAAAGGAAATCCGGGGGTGTCTGTGGCGGGGTGGTGGTGGCCCGTGACCACTTGGGTCAGTCGATTTTTGCTTCCCACGAGTATCTCGGTCAACAAACTAATACCTTTGTTGAAGCATACGCGGTTTGTAGGGGGCTTGAATTTTGTCATGACAGGAACATCTTTAAGGTCTGGGTAGAATTAGACTCTCAAGTGGTCTTATATTTGATTACCAAGAAATTAACTGGGTCGTGGCACATCAATCATACTTTCCAATGGATTACACATTAATCGACCTGATGGGTGTTCGGCTAACACACATCTACCGGGAAGGGAATGTCGTGGCGGACTTTCTGGACAACAAAGGTTGTTTGATGTGCAATTTTGAAATGTATGACATTAATATATCAGTGGACCATTTTGAATTGTATTATTCTTTTTGCTGTATTGTTCTCCCGCCTTATGGGAGTGTTGTTGTATTTTGACCCCTGTGTGGGTGTGAGTTTCTTGACAGAGCTGTATATGATGTGCACGTTGTATGTATTGATGAAAGCCAAATCGGTCTACTGTTTCACTTGTTTAGCCATGTTGGCATTAGATATGATGTCTTGTGTTGGTATCCAGCCTAGTAGATCCTCGTAAGAGGGTCTGCAGCGCTGTAATATTCCCAAACGGGTTAGGGGTGTTACAGAATATGGTATCAGAGTTTAGGTTGTGGAAACCTATACTGTCGGGTCAAGTCGAGTATTGTTTAGTCTTGTCTTGTCGGATTTTGTCTGACTGAATCGTGTCGCGATGCGTTGTCTGAGTCGTCAGCCGTGATTAGCATCGTGATGCAACCATCATCTTTATGCGATCTGTGGATGCAAGTCTCCTATTTTATGTGTATTATCTGTGTTTCATGGCTCTGTTTACATGCGTGTCACAAAGATGGAATTCATATTTGATACTTGTGGTATATTACGTGTATAATAAACTAGATGTATTAATAGATTTGACACCGAGTGGTGCAGTATGATGTGAAAACTTGAAACACCAATGTGTTTCGACAGGTGTATTGGTATTAGAGTTGATTGATAACTCCTATAGATGGTTTCGACATGTGTTCGGATTAATGTTCATTAGTTATGCTGTTAAACTTGGAGAGATGGTTTGACGTATGTTGAAATTAGTGTTCCCAAGTTGTGTTTGTTGAACTAGTGATTCTGATTGCCGTATGGGCATGTGATTGAGAGTCAATATTGATTGACTAATTGTTGTTGTTTACAACCAATGAGATCCTATTAGTAATTATATCCGCTGCGTGCGTGTTTGAAAATGATTTTCTAAAATTTCTTAGACCTAGGTGTATTTTAGAAAATCAGCTTTCAAAAATGTTTTGATGAGGTGGTCTAATGGCGGCGTATTATGAATTTTGAAAAGTGATATGAATTTAGGCAAGCCAACCTTGTATTTTGTTGTTTCTTGCGGAAGTTGTAGGTGTTTGAGGCTTCCGGTCGAGCCGTGTTCGTCGGAATTGTTAGTATCGATTGCCGAGGCAAGTATCTTGCCCATACTTTTCATTAATGGACTATGTGTGTTATTTGAGTAGTCATGACGAATGTTAAAAAAGGATTGATATAATCCCTTTAATGACTTTTTTTCAAAAACGCTCAAGTACTTTGCAAACGAATGAGTTATATGGATATGTGCATTATGGATGCGAATTGATAATATTGCCTTTTTACTATGTGATTACAAAAGCCCTTTTCCCTTGTGAAGGGTTGAATGTTCGAATGTGTATTCGTTTGATGAGTGCGAATTGTTGTGTTTGTAATGTTTATTGACCCCTTGGTTGTAATATCCGCAATTTTCAATTTTCAGTAAATTTCCTTTTTCAGCGGAAGTCCGCTTTGATGACTCGCTCATGACCGTTTCGTCATTCCGAGAATGATTAATTCTGCACTTTTTGTCATCCGAGCTCGTTTCGGTGTCGTTTTGTTGAGTTCCGTGCTTTTTAGCGGTTTTTCCGCACTTGAGTTCGATTCTTGCGAATCTCGTCCGAAACTATTGTTTCGACTTTCTCGTAAGTTCATTTAATGTTATTATTATTGTTGCGAGTTTTGGCTTGGTGTTTCGATCACGTATCGTGATTTTCGGGCGTTTTGGGCCATTTTCGTAATTTCCCAAAGTTTGGAGTAATTACTTTCCGTTGTCGAATTTCGAGCCTTCGGGTGGTCAGAATCGTGTGTTCTCTTAGTGCTCGGATTCGTCTTTGCGAGTACTTCGTAACCGTATCTTCGATTCGTACTCAGGTTCGGGTTTCGGGGTCGTTCGGGCCGTCGGAGTTGGTCGGCCGAGTCATGGTCGGGCATCTTTGGGCCAGCCCACCGCCGAGTAACGTGCGGTAGTGATCGGCGATTCGTCGTAAGGCGATTACGTACGTAAGGCCCTGGCCGTGCGTCGTAACGCTTGGCATTTCAGGCAGTGCGTTCGGCCATGGCGATTACGTCGTAAGCCATGGCCGATTACGTACGTAACGTGGCCCGATCGGCTATTTAAGGCCTGGCAGCGTATTTCTCACCATTTCTCACTCGTTCCTCTTCCCTTCCGAGGTGAGGTTGTGCTAAGCATGGAGGAATGTTGTTATACAATTAATCCATGAAGTTTTGAGGTTCATATCATCAATCATCCATCCAATAACATCCTCCGATCTACCGAATCAGTCGATTTCCTAGAAATCTAGTTTTGGGGAATTTGGGTATTTTGGTTGTTTTCGTCCGATTAATCCGATTTAACTTAGGATTATGATGGATTGATGATTATTTAGATGTTTTATATCTTTTCCCTTGTTATTCCATGGTTGGATCGTATCGATTCGTTGTTTTGGTCGAGTTCTTGATCGACGCCTTGAAGGTGTCCGGTAGAATGTCATAGAGGGATTTTCGGGCGTTCTACGATTATCCTTCCTCGTATGATTGTTGATTTATGGATTATATGTTGTTAGGGTCGAGTTTCTTGCGAAGAAACCAAGTTGAACCCTTCCGTTCGTTGTCGTTTTCCTTTTCGAAAACATCGGGCGTTTCGAAGCTTTCCGGTTGAGCCGTCTTCGTCGGGATACTTGCGTGCCGATTTTGAGGCAAGTACCTTGTCCATATAATTCTTGTTTTGTGGATATGATAATTGGTGATCGTCTAAATGTGTTTGTGTGGTCGTTTGAATTTAACTTTCAAAAGATTTGATTAGCCTTGTTAAAGGCCCTCTTTCAAAACGCGTGTGTTTTGTGAATGGTGTGGTTTGCGAACTATGTGAATTCTATGGATATGTTTGGTGTTGAGGTTGCACTTGGTATTGCGTGTGGACGTATATGGTTTCTTTTCGGTGCGTTATGGTTTGACGTGGTGTTTTGCTAAGTGTTGTTGGCATTAACTCATGATTTGACATATTTGTGATTGTGGCAAATGTGAAACCCTTGTCGTTGTGAACTCTATGCATTGATGATTTGACCACAAGGTTATCAATTCGGGTAGGTGCGAGAGGGCTCCGAGAATCGTCACTTGCGAGTGCGATGTCACGATAACTTGTGGGTATATTCGATTGATGTTTCTGGGTAGGGACCCGTGAGGCCTCGTGACACGTTACTTGCGAGTACGGCCATTTGATATGATTTGACCATAAGGTTATCTAATCGGGTAGGTCTGGAGAGGGCTCCGAGAATCGGTACTTGCGAGTACGATGTCAAGATAACTTATGGTTGTGATATGTTGTGAATTGTTTCGCTAGCCAGCTCGGGAGGGTCCTTCGAGGCCTCGGGTGGGATGTCTGTGGTAGCGTCCCGGTCCTAGGCGATGCGCGTGCGTGATTACGTTTCGTTGATTTTATGTCCGTTGAGGGCACGTGATGTTGGGCTCTGGCCCTGTGAATTGTTGTCGGTTTTCTATTTGCGAAAATAAAACCTTTGGGCTGTGACCCTGTTGATTTTGGAAAGAGAAGGATTTGATAATCCTAATTTGTTTTCTATTAAAACTCCCGAGGGTATTTTAAACCATTTTGCAAACCATTCTCGTTATTTGTGATCTTTCGGATTTGGAAAGTTTTACTCAAATTCTTGCCTCGGGAAGTATTCGTTTCGTATTATAATCTTTAAGGATTCCTGGTTATTGTGATTAGTGGAACTTGAATTATATGGCTCGTATTTGCACTTTGTATTTGCAGTGGAGTTTTGCTAACCCCCGAGTATTCGGGGGGTGGATGTCTGTATTGCATTCAGGTTTTGGAGCAGAGCACAGGGTCGGCATGAAGGATGATGAAAGATGAACGATACTAATCACACGAGGACCCATTGATGTCGTATTGGTTTAGTTGTATTTTATTTCCGCTGCAGTATTTTTTTTCCCGTTGTACGGGAGCATTTTGTATTCGACCCCTGCGTGGGCATATATTGTAATTAAGTTGTATGTATTTATTGAAAGGCCAAATCGGTCTATTGAGTCTTTTTAGCCTTAAAGGCATTGTCGAGTTGTTCGATTGTTGTTACCAGCCTGGTAGATCCTTGAGAAAAGGGTCTACGGCGTGTAATATCCCTGAGTGGATTGGGGGTGTTACATAAATGGTATCGGAGCTTAGGTTGTGGAAACCTAGGTTGTCGGGTCAGTGGTGTTTGTTGAGTTTTGTCTCGTCGGATTTTATCTGACTGAGTCATGTCGCGATGCGTCGTCTGAGTTGGTTGGTCGTGATTAGTATCGTGGGCGATCATCATCTTCGTGCGACCTGTGGATGTAAGTCTCCCTTCTTTGTGTTGTGCCTCGTGTGACACGAGCTATTTTTATGATTATGAGTTAATTGATGGAATCCTCTTATGGATTTTGATTTCGTGATATGTGATTATTTGACTCCCATTTTTCGTTCATATGAGGAGTAGTGTTGTTGTCTTGTGCATGTTTGACTTTATTTCTTTTATCCGCTGCGTGAGTTCTTTTGTAATGGCTTTCGATATTTTACCGACTGAGTTTTATTTCGAAAACCAATTCCCTTAACCGAGTTTTTGGCATTATGGCCTTGATCATTTTGGCGAAATTCTTATGACGGAATTTAGTATTTTGTAAATGGATTTTGTGAGTTTTTGAAATATTACCGTCATCGGCCTTTTTGGTAGTTCATAAAAGGTTTTTAGCCTGGTGGGTTCCGGCGCGGGACCCACGGCGCGATATTGTTCCTTGTAATTACCTGAAATTTTTGGGCATTCTAGCCCATTGAATTATTTTTGAAAACCTTGAGTATCTTAGAAAACTAAAATTATTTTAAAACGAATTATTTTCTCGCAGTACTTTCAAGGTGCCTTCTAGTGCCGCAATATGTTTCAAAATTATTCCAATTGAGGACCAAAATATTTTGAGATATTTTCAACTATTTTTAGAAATGCAGTTGCTTAGACCCAAGTGTCGAATATTCTGAAAGTTTTCATTGAAAGAAAGGTGTCCTCATTTTTGTTCAAACGCAAGATGATTTTCAAAGTCTCAAAAATGATGTTTGTTCAACTTTTTGTAAAATGATACTCAAGATCAACTGGTGTTTCCAAACTGTCTTCAAAAGGTGGTTTTCGTTTTAAAACCCATCATTTCCTGCTTTTGGTCGGAGAAAGTGTGTATGATGTTTGTATTATTGTTAGGGTGTTAGCCTCCGAATTGTGATTGAATTGGTGGTGTGAACGTTGAGTCGTTCGCCACGCATATGTTTTGTTAGCCCTCTGTGAGAGGTGTGGCTGGTGTTCTTGTTTATCGCCTCGTGGTGATTTGCATGTTGTCGCACTAGTGTGAGTTGTTAAAGCTTGGATTTTTATGCGTTATACACATGGGTGATTATTTCATGATGTTTGTGATTGTGTGCTGGCTATCGTTCGGGATGTTGTAATCGTCGAACGATGCCGTTGTTGTTGTGATTTTTGTATGCGTTGATATGTTATGCTGAGTTGGCATCTCCGGTATGTTGTTTTGCGGTGTTTTGTTCCATTGTATCGAGCATTTGTATTTTCGGTATGCCGAGCCGAGACGTTTCAACCGTGATGTGCCGGGGCATGCACGTGTATATTGTCCTTCTCGTCGGTAACACATTTCAAGTGTGGACTCGATGGACACCGAATTCAATATTGCGAATTGGCTACCGAGACTTTCGGAGTTCGCGCTCCAGCGCAGTTATCAGAATCGGCTTTGAGAGGCCTTTGAAGGATGTTTCTGTCGGTTTCTTGTTGTGTTGTCGCCTTGATTTCGTTGTTGTGAGTTTCGGGGACGACACTTCTCTTAGAAGAGGTCGAATATAATACACGTATTATATTTGGCTCCTGCATTTTCTCTTTCTCAATTCTATCGGCTCGCTCGTGTTCGTTGATACTTTCTGAACTTGTCTTGTATTTTGGTTTCATCGTTCGAACGAGCTGTGATCTTGTTTTGGGTCGATCTGGTTATCGCTGTAACTTTTCCGAGTTCGGTTCGATTCTTGTGAACCTTGTTCGGAAGTAACATCTTTTGGTTCTACTAGTTCTTTTATTCGAAGTGGATCAGATTTTGAACTTCTATATTTTCGACTCTGTCGACTCGTTTTTGTTCGTTAACATTTTCTGAGCTTGCCCTATCCATTTCTTTTATTGATCGAACGAGTGTGGTGTTTTGAAATTACTCATTTGTCGTTGTGACTTTTCAATTGCTATTCCCTTTCCTATGGATCTTATGCGAATCACATCTTGTTGCTTTTACCGGATCATATATTGTCTCGAGCCGAGACGTGAACCTGAGAGTTGTTGTTTAAATTTTATTGTTCTTCGTGATTCGAACATGATTGTTCGATTTTTGTTGTCTCGACCGTTGTGGTTCGATCGTTTGATTGTTCGGTTTTTATTGATCTCGTTTCGTGATTGTTGAGCGTTCAGACTCCTTCCTAATTTCCTTATATTCGGGAAATTTGTCTCGTTTTCGATCTTCCAACCCTTGGGCGGTGGAATTCCGTATTTCTTCAGCGATTGGCTCGCGTTTTGATTGATGTACCGTTGGGGTGGTCAATCATATTGATTTTCATTCGTTGTGTTTTATGATTGTTCGGATAATCGACTTGGTTGTATTATCTGTTTGATGACGCTTGTCACTTGTTGGTTTTATTATTTCTCTATCGGTGGCGTTGTGTTGGTCGTCGTGGAGCGTGTTTTCACGCCGTATGTTCCTTTGCATTTCTTACAGCGTTTCGCCGTCGGGCGCGAGTTTTCGGTTTTTGGGTATCTCGTCGAGTTTTCCTGACAGTGGATATTGCTTCTCCCTACTTATTTTAAGTTTCGGGACGAAACTTCTTTTAAGGAGGGTAGAATGTAATATCCGCAATTTTCGATTTTCGGTAAATTTCTTTTTTCGGCGGAAGTCCGTTTTGATGACTCGCTCATGACCGTTTCGTCATTCCGAGAATGATTAATTCTGCACTTTTTGTCATCCGAGCTCGTTTCGGTGTCGTTTTGTTGAGTTCCGTGCTTTTTAGCGGTTTTTCCGCACTTGAGTTCGATTCTTGCGAATCTCGTCCGAAACTGTTGTATCGACTTGATACGAATTATCCCGGGAGATGTGGATACGTATCGGACGGAGTGTTTGTAAGTGTATGATAGCGGAAGGCTTTTACGAATATGGAGTTTTTCGGATGTATTTTGTATGTGAATATTATCGGATATAACAATAAAAATATCGAACAAGAAGACTTGAACGATCAAGAACAAGGGTTTATCGAATTAGACCTATAACTCGATAAGGTGATTTCTTCCCAAGACCTATTGATAATCAATCGGATTAATATTCGAAAACACGTCGAATAAAAATCAAGTTTCGGTAAAAATCATTAACCAAGGATAGAAACACAAAGTGTATTCTTTCACATTCAACATTCATGATACATTCTATAAAACTACTCAAAGGCTACTTATAGGAGATGTAGCCTTCTAACCAACTCAGGAATCAAAGCTTTACATGATCTTGACATGACAACCAAACATCAAAATAAAAATAAGGATGGAATCAAACAAATGGGAGGGAATCACATAATAAACATAGTTATAAGTCACCCCACATAACATGCAAGTCTAATCATGACATGTGAGGGGAGGAAAAACAACAAAAATAAAAAAAATCAGCAATAATGGAATTTCTTTGATGCTGGGACACGGACCGTGCCGATCGGCATGGTCGCGGCGCGCATCTGCCGGCGAGGACTCGACCGTGTCGCCCGGCACGGTCGGGTTGGTCTGACAGCGGGAATTGTACTATCCGGAAGAGTGTGACTCGGCCGTGTCGCTGCACGTCGGGTTGTGTCGGCTTGAGCCGTGTCGGACGACACGGTCGGGTTGGTCGGCGGCGAGACTTCATTATCCAGACACCTCGGCACGGGCCGTGTCGGATGACACGGCGGATTCGGTCGGCGATGATTGGCGATTCCGTGACGGTGATCGGCGATTCGGCAGGTGGTGGTCGGCAGCGATCGGCCAGTTCCGGCAGGTGGTGAATTTTCCGGCCGGTGGTGATTTTTCCGGCAGTTCGGACATTCCTTTTATGTCTTATGTCCGTTTTCTCGCCTAAAAATGTAGTCGCACGTGCACGGCGCGTTGTAAGGCCTTTAACGTCGATTCTTGCTTTGGTTTCTTTATTCGGACTATTCAATTCCGTATCATCCCCTCCCCCTTTAAACGGAATTGTCCTCAATTCCGAACTTCCTTCGTCGTCAAGATAATTAATTAAAGCTTCTAAGTACTTGACCTCGAAAATGTCCGCAGTACGTACATGGCCCAAAATCTTTAGACGATAGGTAGTGGGGCCCCCTCGAGAATTACCAACAAAATAACTATCATTATTAATAAAATAATAATAATTACTCCGCCAGGTAATACCGATATCATGACATGAGTGGATATCTGAAATGGGAAGCACGACAGTAATAATAGGTCGTCCTTCATCGGATGCCACTTCAAGCCCTGGGAAAAACGCTTCGTCGTCGTCTTTCATGTCAAACACTTGGTAAGGCTCGGGATATAGATGTTCCGGAATCATAACATCCTCGTGCTCCGTATCATAAACTGGAAACGCCACATTGGAGTCTGCCTCATAAATTGGACAAAAGTCTTCAAAACAACTTTCATCGAGATATGGATCGTCGTCGGGCACAACATCAAAGATGGTAAGTATTATTGATTTCACGTCTAATTTACCATCAAGAATGGGAAACACATGATCAATTACGGACTCCTCTTCGTCAACTGGTTCTGCATCAAATACCGGTGGCCCTTCATAATCCGACCCAATTTCCATGACACAAAAAGGCTCCTCACCATTAAAATAATTTGGTCCGTTTTGGTCAATTTGGCCAACACAACCAACTGGCCCATATCAAAGTAGCAAGATCCAGGTTCGTCGACTAGGGAGACACGGCTCAACTCATCTTCTTCGTTGAATTGCTCCGTTGAAAACTCTGTCTCGTCTACTTCATTGAAAATGACCGTAGGGACATTGTCTTCATCGAAAAAAGATTCTGCTGGGAATTCCTTGATGGGGGAAGACCTTAGATCGAATGCCGGTGGCGGGGCGTCGAAGGATTGGTGGTAAGATGGGGATTTGAACCTTCGATTCAAATATTTTTTGAATTTAAGCCAATCTTGGATTTTAGGCTTATGTTGTTGTGAACGGGACTGTTTCAATTTTTGCCACCAGACGGCGGCGCTACCGCGGAGGCGCCTTGCCACCAACGAAACGCGGCGGTTGATCGGGGCAGCCTTGAAGTCCGAGTGCTCCTCACAAACATGAAGCCAATCTATGCACGCATCTGGATTACTATCTCCGTGAAATTCTGGTATGCTGCGGAATTTGGCCAAGAAATCAATATCGTTGGCATCGTCTCTGTGTCTTGCTTGCATATGTTGCTCCGGTAAGCAGTTTAGTGCGTCACGGAGTTTCATCAAGAAATCGAGATCCGAGAAATCCATAACAAGAATCAAGAGATAGTTCTTGATAAGAAATCGGACAGAAAATTTGCCAAGAAATCCGTGAAGAATGAACCAAGAAGATGATCAAAGAATCTGATCTCCACCGTTCAGACTGCAGTTCAATGAGTTGGCTTACCTTTATCAAAATTTCTTGACGATCCAACGGTCGAATCCACGGGAAACTTTGTTTTCTTCGGACTGCTCTAATCTCAACAAAAAAAATTCGTTGAATAAATCGCCCAAGGAGATGACCCTGGGCTCCGATACCACTTATGATACGAATTATCCCGGGAGATGTGGATACGTATCGGATGGAGTGTTTGTAAGTGTATGATAGCGGAAGGCTTTTACGAATATGGAGTTTTTCGGATGTATTTTGTATGTGAATATTATCGGATATAACAATAAAAATATCGAACAAGAAGACTTGAACGATCAAGAACAAGGGTTTATCGAATTAGACCTATAACTCGATAAGGTGATTTCTTCCCAAGACCTATTGAGAATCAATCGGATTAATATTCGAAAACGCGTCGAATAAAAATCAAGTTTCGGTAAAAATCATTTACCAAGGATAGAAACACAAAGTGTATTCTTTCACATTCAACATTCATGATACATTCTATAAAACTACTCAAAGGCTACTTATAGGAGATGTAGCCTTCTAACCAACTAAGGAATCAAAGCTTACATGATCTTGACATGACAACCAAACATCAAAATAAAAATAAGGATGGAATCAAACAAATGGGAGGGAATCACATAATAAACATAGTTATAAGTCACCCCACATAACATGCAAGTCTAATCATGACATGTGAGGGGAGGAAAAACAACAAAAAATAAAAAAAATCAGCAATAATGGAATTTGCTGGTCTGCCGGACACGGCCCGTGCCGATCGGCACGGTCGCGGCGCGCATCTGGCCGGCAGGGACTCGACCGTGTCGCCTGGCACGGTCGGGTTGGTCGGACAGCGGGAATTGTACTATCCGGAAGAGTGTGACTCGGCCGTGTCGCCTGGCACGGTCGGGTTGTGTCGGCACGGGCCGTGTCGGACGACACGGTCGGGTTCGGTCGGCAGCGAGACTTCATTATCCAGGACACCTCGGCACGGGCCGTGTCGGATGACACGGCCGGATTCGGTCGGCAGTGATCGGCCAGTTCCGGCAGGCAGTGATCGGCCAGTTCCGGCAGGTGGTGGTCGGCAGCGATCGGCCAGTTCCGGCAGGTGGTGAATTTTCCGGCCGGTGGTGATTTTTCCGGCAGTTCGGACATTCCTTTTACGTCTTATGTCCGTTTTCTCGCCTAAAAATGTAGTCGCACGTGCACGGCGCGTTGTAAGGCCTTTAACGTCGATTCTTGCTTCGGTTTCTTTATTCGGACTATTCAATTCCGTATCACGACTTTCTCATAAGTTCATTTAATGTTATTATTCATGTTGCGAGCTTTGGCTTGGTGTTTCGATCACGTATCGTGATTTTCGGGCGTTTTGGGCCATTTTCGTAATTTCCCAAAGTTTGGGGTAATTACTTTCCGTTGTCGAATTTTGAGCCTTCGGGTGGTCGGAATCGTGTGTTCTCTTAGTGCTCGGATTCGTCTTTGCGAGTACTTCGTAACCGTATCTTCGATTCGTACTCAGGTTCGGGTTTCGGGGTCGTTCGCGCCGTCGGAGTTGGTCCCGGCCGAGTCATGGCCGGGCATGCTGGGGCCAGGCCAGCCCTGGCCGAGTCATGGCCGGGCATGCTGTGTATTATCTGTGTTTCATGGCTCTGTTTACATGCGTGTCACAAAGATGGAATTCATATTTGATACTTGTGGTATATTACGTGTATAATAAACTAGATGTATTAATAGATTTGACACCGAGTGGTGCAGTATGATGTGAAAACTTGAAACACCAATGTGTTTCGACAGGTGTATTGGTATTAGAGTTGATTGATAACTCCTATAGATGGTTTCGACATGTGTTCGGATTAATGTTCATTAGTTATGCTGTTAAACTTGGAGAGATGGTTTGACGTATGTTGAAATTAGTGTTCCCGAGTTGTGTTTGTTGAACTAGTGATTCTGATTGCCGTATGGGCATGTGATTGAGAGTCAATATTGATTGACTAATTGTTGTTGTTTACAACCAATGAGATCCTATTAGTAATTATATCCGCTGCGTGCGTGTTTGAAAATGATTTTCTAAAATTTCTTAGACCTAGGTGTATTTTAGAAAATCAGCTTTCAAAAATGTTTTGATGAGGTGGTCTAATGGCGGCGTATTATAAATTTTGAAAAGTGATATGAATTTAGGCAAGCCAGCCTTGTATTTTGTTGTTTCTTGCGGAAGTTGTAGGTGTTTGAGGCTTCCGGTCGAGCCGTGTTCGTCGGAATTGTTAGTATCGATTGTCGAGGCAAGTATCTTGCCCATACTTTTCATTAATGGACTATGTGTGTTATTTGAGTAGTCATGACAAATGTTAAAAAAGGATTGATATAATCCCTTTAATGACTTTTTTTCAAAAACGCTCAAGTACTTTGTAAACGAATGAGTTATATGGATATGTGCATTATGGATGCGAATTGATAATATTGCCTTTTTACTATGTGATTACAAAAGCCCTTTTCCCTTGTGAAGGGTTGAATGTTCGAATGTGTATTCGTTTGATGAGTGCGAATTGTTGTGTTTGTAATGTTTATTGACCCCTTGGTTGTAATATCCGCAATTTTCGATTTTCGGTAAATTTCTTTTTCTGGCGGAAGTCCGTTTTGATGACTTGCTCATGACCGTTTCGTCATTCCGAGAATGATTAATTCTGCACTTTTTGTCATCCGAGCTCGTTTCGGTGTTGTTTTGTTGAGTTCTGTGCTTTTTAGCGGTTTTTCCGCACTCGAGTTCGATTCTTGCGAATCTCGTCCGAAACTGTTGTTTCGACTTTCTCGTAAGTTCATTTAATGTTATTATTCATGTTTCGAGCTTTGGCTTGGTGTTTCGATCATGTATCGTGATTTTCGGGCGTTTTGGGCCATTTTCGTAATTTCCCAAAGTTTGGGGTAATTACTTTCCGTTGTCGAATTTCGAGCCTTCGGGTGGTCGGAATCGTGTGTTCTCTTAGTGCTCGGATTCGTCTTTGCGAGTACTTCGTAACCGTATCTTCGATTCGTACTCAGGTTCGGGTTTCGGGGTCGTTCGGGCCGTCGGAGTTGGTCCGGCCGAGTCATGGCCGGGCATCTTGAGGCGAGCGGCCACAGCGAGTAACGTGCGGTAGTGATCGGCGATTACGTCGTAAGGCCACGACCGTGCTTGCACGTAACGCTTCCGGCATTTCGAGCGGATGCGTTCGGCCATGGCGATTCGTCGTCGTAAGCCATGCCGATTCGTCGTAACGGCCGGCGATCGGCTTTATTTAAGGCTGTGGCGTATTTCTCAGCCATTTCTCACTCGTTCCTCTTCCCTTCTGAGGCTGAGGTTGTGCTAAGCATGGAGGAATGTTGTTATACAATTAATCCATGAAGTTTTGAGGTTCATATCATCAATCATCCATCCAATAACATCCTCCGATCTACCAAATCAGGTCAGATTTCCTAGAAATCTAGTTTTGGGGAATTTGGGTATTTTGGTTGTTTTCGTCCGATTAATCCGATTTAACTTAGGATTATGATGGATTGATGATTATTTAGATGTTTTATATCTTTTCCCTTGTTATTCCATGGTTGGATCGTATCGATTCGTTGTTTTGGTCGAGTTCTTGATCGACGCCTTGAAGGTGTCCGGTAGAATGTCATAGAGGGGTTTTCGGGCGTTCTACGATTATCCTTCCTCGTATGATTGTTGATTTATGGATTATATGTTGTTCGGGTCGAGTTTCTTGCGAAGAAACCAAGTTGAACCCTTCCGTTCGTTGTCGTTTTCCTTTTCGAAAACATCGGGCGTTTCGAAGCTTTCCGGTTGAGCCGTCTTCGTCGGGATACTTGCGTGCCGATTTTGAGGCAAGTACCTTGTCCATATAATTCTTGTTTTGTGGATATGATAATTGGTGATCGTCTAAATGTGTTTGTGTGGTCGTTTGAATTGAACTTTCAAAAGATTTGATTAGCCTTGTTAAGGGCCCTCTTTCAAAACGCGTGTGTTTTGTGAATGGTGTGGTTTGCGAACTATGTGAATTCTATGGATATGTTTGGTGTTGAGGTTGCACTTGGTATTGCGTGTGGACGTATATGGTTTCTTTTCGGTGCGTTATGGTTTGACGTGGTGTTTTGCTAAGTGTTGTTGGCATTAACTCATGATTTGACATATTTGTGATTGTGGCAAATGTGAAACCCTTGTCGTTGTGAACTCTATGCATTGAGGATTTGACCACAAGGTTATCAATTCGGGTAGGTCTGGAGAGGGCTCCGAGAATCGTCACTTGCGAGTGCGATGTCACGATAACTTGTGGGTATATTCGATTGATGTTTACTGGGTAGGGACCCGTGAGGCTTCCGGCGGCGCGTTACTTGCGAGTACGGCCATTTGATATGATTTGACCATAAGGTTATCTAATCGGGTAGGTCTGGAGAGGGCTCCGAGAATCGGTACTTGCGAGTACGATGTCAAGATAACTTATGGTTGTGATATGTTGTGAATTGTTTCGCTAGCCAGCTCGGGAGGGTCCTTCGAGGCCTCGGGTGGGATGTCTGTGGTAGCGTCCCGGTCCTAGGCGATGCGCGTGCGTGATTACGTTTCGTTGATTTTATGTCCGTTGAGGGCACGTGATGTTGGGCTCGCCCTGTGAATTGTTGTCGGTTTTCTATTTGCGAAAATAAAACCTTTGGGGTGTGACCTGTTGATTTTGGAAAGAGAAGGATTTGATAATCCTAATTTGTTTTCTATTAAAACTCCCGAGGGTATTTTAAACCATTTTGCAAACCATTCTCGTTATTTGTGATCTTTCGGATTTGGAAAGTTTTACTCAAATTCTTGCCTCGGGAAGTATTCGTTTCGTGGTATTCTAATCTTTAAGGATTCCTGGTTATTGTGATTCGTGGAACTTGAATTATATGGCTCGTATTTGCACTTTGTATTTGCACTAGCAAAACAGTGGAGTTTTGCTAACCCCCGAGTATTCGGGGGGTGGATGTCTGTATTGCATTCAGGTTTTGGAGCAGAGCACAGGGTCGGCATGAAGGATGATGAAAGATGAACGATACTAATCACACGAGGACCCGTTGATGTCGTATTGGTTTAGTTGTATTTTATTTCCGCTGCAGTATTTTTTTTCCCGTTGTACGGGAGCATTTTGTATTCGACCCCTGCGTGGGCATGTATTGTAATTAAGTTGTATGTATTTATTGAAAGGCCAAATCGGTCTATTGAGTCTTTTTAGCCTTAAAGGCATTGTCGAGTTGTTCGATTGTTGATACCAGCCTGGTAGATCCTTGAGAAAAGGGTCTACGGCGTGTAATATCCCTGAGTGGATTGGGGGTGTTACATTGGTAAAAGGTGGTATTATTCGATATTGTTCCAGAAGTATATCTCCCCGTAGTATGTGATCATTTGTAAGTGATGTTTTACCGGGTAGGGTTTGTTGAGACCTCCGGGATCCGTCCTTGTTAGTACGGGTCGAGTTTTACCATAGGGTTATCCTAACCGGGTATGTCTCGAGGAGACTCCGAGGTTCGTGCTTGCTAGCACGATGCCAGGATAACTTATGAGTGTATATTTGGATATGTTGCATACTCGTCATGGGTTATCCAAAACGGGTACGTCGTCGTGAGACTCCGAGGTTCGTGCTTGCTAGCACGATGCCAGGATAACTATGAGTGTATGTTATATGTCCGTTGTGAAATGCTAATGATTGTGTTGTTTGTGTGACCCTTGTTATGGTTAGGGGTGTTCAAAACCGGATATCTGGAATTTCGGATATCCGAAAATTCGGATAGTAGATTTTGATATCCGATATCCGGAAAAAAATAAGAATTATATTTGGATATCCTTATATTCGAAAAAATATTCGGATTTGGATATCGGATATCCGAATATCTGAAAAAAATTTCGGATATGGATATCGGATATCCGAATATCCGAATACCTTTTGTTATTTAAAATATAAAAAAATAATTTATTTAGGATCTTTCGGATATTTCGGATATCCGAATATCCGATTTTTCTGAAAAGTACTATGCGATATCCGAATCCGAAGTTCCGGATATCCGAACTTCGGATATTCGAACTTCGGATATTCGAATTTTTGGATATCCGAAACTTCGGATTTTCGGATATTTCAGATCGGATATCGGATACATTTGAACACCCCTAGTTATGGTAATGTGTGTTAACCACTCAGGGATGGGACTTCGAGTCCTCTAAGGGATCGTAGCTTATAGCGCGAATCCACGGCTAATCATGAGGTATGGATCTTTCATTTGATTACCATTGGTTTATTTACTCGAGTACGCACGTAGAAGCTCCGAGGTTCATGCTTGTTAGCATGGTACGAGAATAACCTTTGGGCGTATGATTAAGATGGACGTTTGGGTCGTGGACCCCGTAATTTATTATTATTATGATTGATATGGATTTTTGGGTCGTGGACCCCGTAATTTATTGTCGGATTATTAATTTGGGAAAGACAAATCTTTGAGTTGTGACTCTAAAGAGGAACTTTGTAAAGATGAGGAAATCTAAATCCTAAATGTATTTTCTGAAAACACCCGAGATCTTTAAAACGCTTTACAAGTTGTTTACTTATTTTATTACTGCCTTTCAAGACTTTGGACTATCTTTTTCAAATAAAACATCTTGGGAGATCTATCACTGTGTTTTGACTCGAGGATTATTCAGACTATTATATTCTTGGAATATGATGTGTATGGCTCGTAATTGCACTTTATACTTGTACTAGCAAAATAGTGGAATTTTGCTAAACCTCGAGTAATCGGGGGGTGGATGTCTGTCTTGCATTCAGGTACATGCACATTCTTGGGGATCAAACTGCAGGATCGGTACGAAGGATGATGGAAGATAAATGATACTAATCACATGAGGGCCAGCATTGGGTATTCGACATGGTCGAATTATATTGTTCTTTCCGCTGTATTGTTCTCCCATCTTATGGGAGTGTTGTTGTATTTTGACCCCTGTGCGGGTATGAGTTTCTTGACAGAGCTGTATATGATGTTCACGTTGTATGTATTGATGAAAGACCAAATCGGTCTACTATTTCACTTGTTTAGCCATGTTGACATTAGATATGATGTCTTGTGTTGGTATCCAGCCTAGTAGATTCTCGTAATAGGGTCTGCGGTGCTGTAATATTCCCAAATGGGTTGGGGGTGTTACACTCGGTAACCTGGGCAGCAGGCCCAGGCAGTGCTGCCGGCAGCACTATCGGTCGCCCCGTTTTTCTCATTTTTCCGGCTCATTTCCAAAACGTGATGTTACAACGAACAATTAAATATCTCCGATTATACCAATTATGATACTAAATCATAAACATCATCCAAAAGCATTCAAAATGCACATATAATCGTATATACGGTATCATTAACCTCTTATCGATACCACTGTTGGGATTCCAGATACAAAAATGAGTACGCAGCGGAATAATAAAACTCAATATAAAGAATCCCAAACAGGATCGATCAAGTAATATATATACGAAAAATAAATTGACAGAGACAAAGGATCAAAGTCCCATACCTTTGAAGCCTTTGATAATATCTTTGTAAGTTGATGATGTTCACGAACCCGAGCACGAGCACAAAATCCTTCGTCCCAAATACCGAAAACACGGTGTCTCTACTTCAAACGCATCGGAAGTTGCCCGGAAAAATCTACATCAATTTGTTCTTTATGGAATTACTATATGAATTTTTCTACGGCAAGGAATTACTATAGGAATTTTTCTCTCTATTTTTCTTAGTTGTATTTCATCTCAAAGATGATGAACAAAATGAAAAAAAATATTTCTCTCCCTCTCTCATTTTTGTTCTCGGCCGAATGGTTTAGTTCAAAGTGGTGGTGTTGTTATCTTTTCTTTGTTGAGATATATATTCTCATCACATGATAAAATCCCACCTTCAAAAATCTTATATCAAGAGTTGACAATATAATGGTGTGATCACATGAAAGATAACGACAACATGAGGAAGCCACCAAGAAAGAGGAGGGAGGGGCGGCCCATGTAGAGATGGGAGAAAATGAGCCGAGTCACTCGGATCGTGTACTGGTCGTTCATCAAACGACTCCGTTAAATACACTCTGATTTAAACCAATGTATTTATACTAATTAATTAATCTAATTAATTAATTATATCAAATACAAAAATATGTCTCTATGAAATATTATTTATGAATTAAATGAATTACCCAGTAACTTAATTTCAATTCATAAGACCGCTATTTGATTTATCCAATAAATCATATTAGATATCCAATATCTAATATTAATAAAGATATGATAAATTCTTATTTATCCGTCAACGATCCTGATGCGTGACTCTGTAGGTCCGTCTCAGCCGGCATTAGGAGAAACCAATGAGTGCGAGCAGCACTTAGACAGCCTAGCGGGCCGCACTATAAGCCCCGACTAAGAACGAATGAAGGGATTATTCCAGAACCATTATGTCGTGAATACCATATACGTATAGACCCTTCATCAGATGTCCCGGTCAAGTCTTCGGGTCACGGTAAAGTCAAACCCTACTGTTGACTAGACACTGTACATGTGTTAATGCAAATCGAGACCGATGGATAACTAGTGTATCCAATACGACTAGATGAGAATGCTTTGGCCAGAGACTTATTATTTTATTTGCCATTAACCGTATGGGACATTCGCCTGCTCACAAACAGGAGATAGAATCCTTTCTTCGCGTACAGTAAAGACTGCTACCTGCCCGTATAGTCCGTATTTCGAGGTTGACCTAGCGATTAAGCAAATGGGTCTAACTACTCTATGACAAACTAAACGTCACAAGCACATCTCTTACTGAACCCTCAAGTAAAAGGTTCAAGTATACTATCACAACCTTTCGATTTGTCATTAACTCTCCAAGAGTGAATACCGTGTGACTGAATCAAGTATGAGTCGTGTTCGAGTATATTGGTCCCACGAATATAAGTATAACTATGCTATCAAGACATGCACATGTCCTAACATCAGTTATACAAGTCTTTCTCAAAATTGAATGCCCAATTAAGTTTACCGACATACGAATGGTTTATGTAAATAAGCCCTAAACACTTCCAGTGCACTTTTCTCTTATCCGATAACGAGAGTGGAATGTTCGCTCTTATTTAAATGGACTTAACTTCAATGTTTACCAAATCAAGAATGAATTTGAAATACAATAAACAGTGAATGAATCATATTGCCTTTTATTGATAATTTCATAGTTACAAGTACAATTCCACTTCTCTCTCATCCCCTGAGTGGCATTCGAGGGCATATTCTTAACAATCTCCCATTTGCACTCAATGCCATACATCATGGTATCCAATATCCATGTTCTTCATATGTCTTTCCAAGACAGCCTGAGATAGCGGCTTAGTCAGCGTTTCAGAGACATTATCTTCTGAGTCTACTCTTTGCAACGAAACATATCCTTTTTCAACCATCTCTCGAACGATGTGATACTTTCTCTCTATATGCTTGGTGTTGTGGTGAGCCCTTGTCTCCTTGGCTTGGGCGACAGCTCTATCATTATCACATAATAGTGATATAGGCACCACTTGAAGTTCTTGCACAAACTTCTGCATCCAAAATGCTTCCTTGCTAGCCTGTGAGGCAACTTGGTACTGTGCTTGGTAGGTGGAATCTGTGGTAGTGCTTTGCTTGGAGCTTCTCCAAGATACTGCTCCTCCATTGAGAGTAAACAAATATCCAGATGTCGACTTAGAGTCGTCCTTGTCTCCTTGAAAATCAAAATCGGTGAATCCTGCCACCTTCAATTCTCCACCACCGTAAGTAAGAACCATATCTCTAGTTCTTATTAAGTACTTAAATGTTCTCTATGGCAGTCCAGTGTTCCCTTCCCGGGTTTACTTGAAAACGACTTACCACACTAACAACATAGGCAAAGTCCGGTCTATTGTACAACATAGAGTACATGATGCTACCCACTGCCGAGGCATAGGGTACCTTACTCATCTCTCTTTTGTCTTCCTCACTTTGAGGACACATTTTCGTTCTGAGATGAATTCCATGTCGCATGGAAAGGAACCCTATTGTAGAATCATCCATCTAGAATCTTCTCGGGATCTTATCCATATAGAGGGATTGGGAAAGTCCTATCATTATTCATGGTCTATCTCTGTAAATACGGCCCTAGAATATAGAAAGCTTCTCCCAAGTCTTTCATGGAGAACATTTTAGAAAGCCAAGCTATCACAGTGCTGAGCATTGCTACGTTATTTCCTATAAGTAGAATATCATCTACATATAGTACTAAGAACAAAATGTTGCTCCCACTGACCTTTTTGTAAACACATGGATCCTCCTTATTTTGCACGAAATCAAAGTCCTTGACTGCTTCGTAAAATCGAAGGTTCCAACTCCGAGAAGCTTGCTTCAGCCCATAAATGGCTCGTTGCAGCTTACACACCTTATGAATATTAGCTTTGGACACAAAACCATTAGGCTGTTCCATATAGATTTCCTCCTCGAGGTATCCATTTAGAAAAGCCGTTTTGACGTCCATTTGCCATATTTCATAATCGTAATGGGTAGCAATGGCAGGAATCATGCGAATCGACTTGATCATAGCTACGGGCGAGAAGGTATCATGATAATCGATCCCTTCCCTTTGGATATAACCCTTTGCCACAAGCCTGGCCTTATAGGCGTCAATATTGCCATCCCCATCAGTCATTCTCTTATAAATCCATTTACTTCCAATAGGCTTCATGCCAGTTGGTAAATCTACTAGAGTCCAGACCTGATTGGCATGCATCGAGTATATCTCAGCTTCTATAGCTTCTTGACATTTATTGTAGTCCACATCCACTAGCGCTTGGTCATAGGTTATAAGGTCGTCCTCACGGCTATCAGGTACATCATAGAGACCTAGTTCCTCGACATGTGTGTAGCCATACCTCTGAGGTAAGTGAGACACCCTATCAGACCTTCGAAGTGGAGGTTGTGTGACAATAGGTTCGGTTCATGATCCCTGATCAGATGTCACCTCAGGACTTTCTTTGTGCTCTTCCAAAGAGACATATTTACCCGAGCCACCTTCCTCAATAATTTCATCCTCAAGGAAGTGCGCTTGTAAAGCCACAACGACCCTATGATCTTTTGGCATGTAGAATAGATAACCCATCGAGTCCTCTGGGTATCCAATGAAATGTCCCTTGATGGACCTTGCTTCCAGTTTGTCCACCTTAGCCTTATTGATATAGGTTGGACATCCCCAAATCCTTATGTGATTAAGACTTGGTTTCTTACCCTTCCACATCTCATGCGGAGTGATAGGAATAGATTTGGAAGGATATCTATTAAGGATATAGGGAGCGGTAAGTAAGGCGTACCCCCATAGGTAAATTGGTAAATCAGTATAATTCGACATGGAGCAGACCATGTCCAACAAAGTCCGATTTCTCCTTTCTAAAACACCATTTAACTGTGGGGTTCCCAGCGGCATGAATTGTGAAACTATTCCATGTTCCTTAAGGAACTCATCATACATGGTGCTTATATACTTGCCACCTCGGTCTGATCGAAGTGCCTTGATATGACATCCAGTCTGTTTTTCAACTAGGGCCTTATATTCCTTGAATTTAGTAAAGGCTTCAGATTTACGTTTCATCAAGTACATAATCCCATACCTTTTATAATCATCTATGAAAGTTATAAAGTATAGATATCTGTATTGGTCTGCTTCCAAAGCACCACAAACATCGGTATGTACCAACCCAAGTTTCTCGACAGCCCTTTCAAATGTCCCTGTGAAGGGGGACTTAGTCATCTTGCCTCTAAGGCAGGATTCACAAGTTGGATAGGGTTCTTCACCCAATGTACTTAAAACTCAATCTTTCTCCATTTTGTGAACCTTGGTCTGACCAAAATGACCAAGTCTAAGGTGCCACTTAAGAGCTTGTTTAGTATCATGCCTGCCACGTTTCTTAGTTATAGTGTTCACTGCTGATTTATTTTGTAAGTTCAGATGATATAAACCATTCAACAATGTAGCTATGCCAACCAATTTATTTCAAAAATAAATTTTACAACTACCATTATTAATGAAGAAAGAAAATCTTTTCCAGTCCAAGACTGGAATGGATACAATGTTTTTATGCCCATTAGGCAAAACCATTACTTCATCTAACGTCAAAATAAAACCAGATTCCAAACCCAGTAGGAGTGATCCAATATCGGTTGCCTCGACACTTTGTCCGCTTCCGATATTGACCATCACTTCCCCAACTTCAAACTGCTGACTTCGTTCCAGATCGTGATTCATAGTAAAAATATGAGAAGTAGCACCTGAATTTAGAATCCATGAAGCAGAATATACAGTAGAGGAACAATTGGTGTCAAAAACAAAAAGTTCCTTACCTGATACGCCATTGATCTTGGGACAAGTCCTACGCCAGTGGCCCAGCTCACCGCATTCAAGACATTTGTCCGTAGGTTTGGGACCGCCTACCTTCTGAACCTTTAGGGCCTTGCCCTTGCCTTTCTGCATCCCTTTCTTGGATTTATACTGCTCGTAGGTCTTTTTCTTCTTGTTCTTGGACCTCCGAGGCCCAGAAGAAATCACAAGAGTAGCCTTCCTCGACTTAGTCTTCATGTTAGACTGTCCCGTCACTAGTTTATTCATTAGGCCAGCTAATGTGCATGAAATTTCATTACAGTTGAAATTCATTACAAATTGCGTGAAGGAGTCACGTAGAGATTGAAGGATGAGATCAATTTAGAGGGATAAATCCATGTGAAAGTTAAGCACCTAGAGCCTCTAAACCATGGAGATCATTTTGACGATGTGGTCTCCCACTTTCTCCCCTTCTTTCATCCCAGCACTGAATAACTGCTTTGATATCTCATATCTTGCAGTCCTAATGTGCTCTCCATAAAGCTCGATCAAGTGTGCAAGAATATGCCTAGTAGAAGTCATTTTCTCGTGCGCTCTCTGTAGCTCATTTCAAGTCCAAGGCTCCATGGGAATAGACATGGCAAATTGTAAGGCCACGACACGCAGAGACATGAACGGGACTCACGAATTGCAAGGCTCCTTGGGCAGAGACAAGGCAAATTGCAAGGACTGCAAGGCTCCGTGCCCAGAGACATGTTTGGGACTCACAGATTGTAAGGCTCCGCGGGAAAAGACAAGGCAAATTGCATGGATTGCTAGGCTCTGTGGTCAGAGACATGTCCGGGACTCACGGATTATAAGGCTCCATGTCCAGAGACAAGGCAAATTGCAAGGATTGTTAGGCTCCGTGGCCAGAGACATGTTCGGGACTCACGAATGGCAAGGATTCGTGGCCAGAGACAAGGCAAATTGCAAGGATTGTAAGGCTCCATGGCCAGAGACATGTACGGGACACAACAGTTGATGTACTCTTTGTGCCCTCGTATGTTGGGTGCTTGGTTAAGATCTTACTTTGGAGTCTCAGTAAGGTGCTTGGCAAATGTGTTGCTTCTACTAGAGCATTGACGTGCCTGGTGATGTTATCTTGCTCGGTAAGGTTCTTGGCGATTTGTTCTCCTCGTACTTGACTGGGAATCAGCCGGTGTTCATGTTAGGGTGTTCAGTTTGCGAGTGCTTATCTCTCGTGGGCTGGATTTACCTTGACACGCATGCCTTGATTTTCCAGGTATGGTTCATGAGTGTGCTTGTTTTGTAATGGCAAGTTGGTTCCCTACTCGTGCAGCGAAAATTTGGCCTTCCCACCTCTTCATTTTTTTGGCCAAGTGCTCTTGGTCTCATTGGGTTTTCTGTGTTGCATAACTTGGTGATGGCATTTGTCCCGTACATGATGAATTAAGATCAACTTAGTGTTGCTTCCGTAATGGGTTACGGCATGAGGTGGATCCGGAAAGCAACCGGTGTGCCTCTACTTTCTAGTGCATATGCACTTTTGATTGTTGGAACATGCCGAATTGCTCGAGCTCTTGGGTGCAGAATACTACATGGATATGTGGTTTCATGGCTGCTATTTGTCCCTTCAGTGTGTTTACGCCCTATTCGCATGACGTCCAAGTTGGTAATGGTTGGATCCCTGCGCACCATCATTTCTTACTCGGTATTAGAACATTTATGTTGATGTTTTACCCCCTCCCCAAAAAAATATTGATTGTAATAAACCAACCCTGCTTATAGTAGTAGATGTTATCGCGGTTGATTCCTTCCCCTCCAAAATGACTGGTGAATGTTCTGTTAATCCCATCCCAATTTCACCTCCAGTCATTTTGGATATTTGTGATATTACCCTGTGTAATTCCCTTACAAATGAGCTCGCTGACGCCGAACAAGTCAGACCTCCTTTGGCTCCTGCCAAGCTGGATCCTACTGCTGGGGGCATGCATATCGTCTGACCCCCCTTTTTCCCACGTGGGTTATGTTGATATATCTGCTGTGGATGGTGCTTTGGTTGTTGAACATGAATTAGGGGAAAGTACCAAAAAATTTTAAACTATCATCTTCGGATGATGATTCGTATCATGGGACCGATAAGGAAGACTTTGAGGATGGTAGATCTGAACCCTCCCTTTATTCATCTAAAAATGATGTGGATGGTTATTTATCTGATTGGAAAAATCCAAAACCCCGTGATAAAGAGATGGTATTTGCCCTTCCAGTCACCTCAGAAGCTAGTGTTAAACCGGATCTTTTGAAAACTCGGGTTAAAAATGTTAGAGAGAATAAAATTAAGACTACTTCTAAAGTGGCCACTAGTCGAAACCGGTATAAATGATTAATACAATTGTTTGGAATGTTAGAGGTATTGGCAATGATTCTGCCCAAAAAATTGTTAAACTCCTAAAAAAAGAGCATAATCTTAATATCTTGGCTCTCATCGAACCTAAAGCAGACTTAAATGCTAATTACTATTGTAGGTTATTCGGCTTTACTAAGGTTGTTGCTAATTCTAGTAACCATATTTGGATATTCTCGGATATTAACACTAAAATTTTGGTCTTGAATAGCACGGATCAATTGATGCACACGCCCGCTTTATCTTCTTCCCTTGATAAACCTTTCTCGCTAACGGTTGTGTACGAGAAGAATACTAAAATTGAGCGTAGAGGCTTATGGGAAGACCTCACTAGTGTGTGTGTCAATCCCAAATTCCTTGGATGGTAGGTGGTGATTTTAATATTGTTCTGCATCTTTGTGAGAAAAAAGGGGATAATCCTCCAATCCCATCATAAATGGAAGAATTTAGGGATGACATCCTTGAATGTGACCTTAATGATGGGGGATTTGAAGGTTCTCCCTATACTTGGTACAGGAATTTCATTTGGTGGGAAATTTTTTAAACGTTAAGGAATCGTGGGAAATTCCTCTTCCATTTTATGGTCTGAAGAATCTTTTAAACTTACCTGGCTTAAGCTTACTCTTAAGGAGTGGAACAATATTCATTTTGGTAATATTTTCGATAATGTCGCTAAAGCCCAGGAATGTGTGAAAAATGATGAGGAGAATTTTGACTCCAACCCAACCAATGCCAATATGGAACATCTTAAGTCGATGAATATAGCCCTCAACATTGCTTTGGCCATTGAAGAATCTTTTAGGAAACAAAAAGTTCGTATGAAATGGACTATGGGAAGGGAAAGAAATACTAAATTCTCTCATGATCTAGTCAAGAAGAATAGGAGTAAAAATTTTATTCATAATATTCAAGATAACGGTAACATCATGGATAATTCCAATGATATTAATAACTCTACTGTTAGATTTTTTAACAATGGTTTTCAAAATGTGGACACGGATCTTTCTCATGTTAAAGATAGCCTCATCCCTTCTTTTATTACCGAGATTGATAATGATGAGCTTTGCAAAAAACCTTCTTTAGAAGAGGTGCGTGAGGTTATCTTTGATATGGAGGGTGATAGTGTTACGGGGCCTGATCGATTTAATGCTAAATTTTTTCAAGAGTGTTGGTATATAATTGCTTCTGATGCTCATGAAGCTGCGTGTGATTTCTTTGGAGGAACGGCTCTTTCCCAAGATTATTCCTCCACCACTTTATCTTTGATTTCTAAAATCACGGCGCCAAACTCTTGGAAAGATTTCAGACCTATTAGCCTTTGCAATACGTCTTACAAAATTATTTCTAAAATCCTTAGCAAGAGACTTAGTCACATTATCCCTCGCATTATTGTCCCTTCTCAGTCGGGTTTCATCAAAGATCGGCTCATCACAGATAACATCCTCACGGCTTTGGATGTTGTCCATGACATTTCTTTGGTGTTGTAGGAATGATAAAAGAGTTAAAAAGATTCCGTTCACAGCCAAACGGGTTTGTTCTAGAGTTTGGAACTAACTTTGCTACATTAAGGTGCCTAGGAAGGCTCGACACTTTTGGCTTCAGGGGGAAGGTTTTGCGCTAAGTTGTGTATTTCGATCCCCCCGCCTTCCAAAATTAAACACACGTCTGTCAGTTGGGCTCCGCCACCTGCTGTGTGGTTTAAATTGAATACGGATGGAGCGGCCAAAAACAATCCAGGTTTAGCGGCAGCCGGGGGGATCCATCGGGATCATCGGGACACTCCTATATTCTGCTTCTATGAATTTATTGGAGAGCAATCTAATTTTTATGCAGAGCTCTTTGCGATCTGGCGATGGATTGACCTTTGTGTGGAGAGAGGGTTTCAGAATATTTGGGTGGATGCTGATTCTACCACTGCTATTAATTTGGTTACTTCAGAGTCTG